>JAZHYW010004877.1:0-25683 GCA_037355805.1 Ixodes ricinus
ATGGATGAGTGCCGCCATCTAGTGGTTGAACTAATGGCTTATTCAGGAATGGCCGCCGGACCGCCGCCTTAAGGGCAAAGCGCAAGGTTTAATAAAAAGTTTACAAACGACGGCATGTTCCGATCACATGACAATGAAGTACGGGGTTCCACAGTACGGGGTTCCACTCTAGGGCCGTTACTTTTTATTGTCTACCTCAGTGGTTCTCAACTATCGATGTTTCGCGGACCCCTTGTGGATCGGCGGAGATGATGGAGGACCCCGTTCGTGGTGAAGGGAGGGAAAAGGTATAGGTTAAATATAATAATGATTTAATAAATGAATATGACTAAGGGCTAGTGTGAAGTAGACTTCTCTTATTGACATACACACGAGAAAACTCGCCCAGAAAACTGAAACATTTCTTCTCGATCTGAAAAAAGACAACTTTTATTGCCGGGCTTTACTGATGAGGCAGGGCTTCGCGGACCCCTAGAATGACCTTCGCGGACCCCAAAGGGTCCGCGGACCCCCATTTGAGAACCACTGATCTACCTCAACGATATAGTCAATATCCCGAACTCCCCAAACCTAATTCTGTACGCCAACAACACCAGTCCCCTTTTTTTCAGGTGCCATGGTTGATGAGATTGAACGCGATGCTAATAATTGTTTTCATACGTTAATCACCAGGCGGGATGCAGATAAAATACAACTAAACGCTAAGAACAGTTGACAGACCGCCATGTTTGACAATAAACGACTGCAACTATAGAACAAAGAAGTGACTGTAAATTGTAAGGTCTGTGGTTCAATGATAAATTATCGTGGACAACGTAAATCGATCATATAAAAGATTTACCTAGAGCGATTGGAGCAATCTACAAAAATAGGGATATTTTGCCTAGTACTTGGCTGAAAATACAGTTATATTATACACTGTTTTACCAAAAACGTCACTACTGTTTTCTAATGTGGGGAGCAACTTGTAAGACTAACTGTACCGGACTCATTAATTTAGAAAAACGTATAATCCGAATTATAGCAAACGCAAAATACAATAGTAATGCCGATGAATTACTTGAAAATTTTGTCAACTTACCTCTCACGAGGCTATACCACTATAGACTTCGACAGCTAATTCGCATAAAGGGAATAAATTGTTTTGATCTAGCTCCTTCGAATGTAACGGAATATAACCTAAGGGCGAAGGCAGCTTACAGACCACCACGAACCAGAACAAATTCCGGCAAGCAAACAATCAACCTTCAGCCTTCAGGTACCCCAGCTGTTAAACGCTCTAGGCAACAACGTAAAACTAGCCCATACGACTGGCACTTTTAAAAACATCTGCGGTCCTTCCCGGGGAAAAACGAGATATATATAATATAAATGTGCTTTGGTTTCTTCTTTTAACTGGATATGTACATTCATCTGCATATGTACTTTTATCGACTTATGCATTTTTATCTGCATATGTAATTGCGTATTGTAGACAAATCTTTTTTGTCTGTACACTTTTTTATGCGCTGTTTTTTGTCGCTTTATTGATTAGGGAATGTAAGATACATTCCTTATATAAGCTTTTAGTCTTTCTATTATATTTTAAAATAGAGTACTGTAGAGGACACCCACGCATTGTCTATCTTTCTAGTTTCCTTTTTAATGTTTGAAAATGGCGCTACGTACACCTTGTCGTGCTTCTTGGTATTAACGCTTCCAGGAACTGTAGGATTGTTGCGGTCAGATTTTTTTTTCTTTTTTGAGGGCAGGTTTGCGTTTTGTTTGTTTGCCGCTGGACCTTGACGCCCTTACCGGCCGCTCGCACCTCGTCGGGCAACTTGTGTGCCTTCTGTGGCTGCGGACCGTTCAAGTTTACTTGCACTGAATTTTACTGGAAACAACTAATGATTTATTGTTTAATTGATTGATTGATTCAACGAAGAACGAATTATGAAGCAGGAAGCGTGAGCATAATTAATATAATAGGTTATGCCCAGCGTTTCTTGTGGTCTTTGTGACTATGATTGATATTGTCAGATGAGAGGTAAAGGTACGCTCGGAAACGTTTTGCGTGTCTACTTTCCTGCCGATCACGTTGACGGCGAACCACTTGGAACTAGGGAGCGCGTCCGGGAATCTCGTAAAACGAACATGGGTGGAAAACTCGATCCGTGCGAGGGGCAGTGACCGCATAAAACGTCGAGTTCTCTGCCCCTGCGCAGATGGGGAGTAAACATCCGCTACCCTAGATTCCAACTCCTGCTCACAAATACAGGGGAATGCGCAGTGATGCATAGCGGCTGTCGTGCTCGTCTTTTTTTTTTTTAGTATTGCCGAGTTTTACTGGAAACTCGATCTATCAGCGCCGCTACAAATCGAGGCAGGGGTACACTTACACGATTCCAGACCCTACAGTAACGTAAATAACAGGAAGCGACATTAATGGCTTGGCAAGAATAACCGGGCTGTGTTCAGTTATAAATTATAATTGAAACGTGTTCAGTTAAGATTGAAACCATTGTTGTTCTTTTTTGTGTGTGTTAATATAAGTTAACAGAATAATGACCAGAGCGTTTAAATTGCATTTTAGCAATTGAATTTCACATAAATAAGGGAACTGTGTTTCATTTGAAATTCAATGTAATGTTTGTGGTGGTCGTTTGAACCAAATACTTGCAATTGCGTCTCAATTTTTTTTAACAACTTGCTCGGAATATGTTTTCTAATAATTCCTTAAGGCATAGCACATGGAGGAGACAAAGTACATAAAGGAAACGAACAGAAACAAGATGAAGTAATCACAACACTTGAATCCTTCTCCGTTCACTTCTCCACCGCTTATGGACCCTACATATGCAAGGCATTAATTTGGCCGCTGACCACCTCAAAATTTTGAATTCCTTCTATGCTCACCCCTCCTCGGAAGCCTGATATATGGTTAACAGTGTTTTGCCGTCATTAAACTCTATCGCTTATTGCAAAAAAAAAACGTCATTGGTATTACGAATAATTATTCCGTGCAGTCGCTAAATCCCCAAAAGTGGTTCCTCGGGGATATCTTATTGCTTCTCTGCATAACACCACTCACGGCGAGACGAGTCACGGCAGTTCAGACTTGAACGTAACGAGTTACAAGTAACTGATTACTTGAAATGAAATACATTTTTTGCAACTTTTTTAACGCTTCATTTACTCTTTTCCCGCGGTAGCGTTAGTTGTAATTAAATTATCATGTTTCTGTAATCAATAACAAGTAATCAAATTTAAGTTTCCGAAAGAGCTAGAATTATTGTGTAAAGCTCTTCACGTAAAAACAATCCCTCTATGAGCCCGTGCATCACTCGTCTATGGTTCGCCAAAGTTGCACACTTTCTTTACCTTTTAACAACTAAAAATAAGTACCGAAATACCAGCAGGATTAGAATGTCAAAGCGCTCAGCGACTTTTTGACTGTCGAGCTGTCGAGAGTGCCTCGTTTACTGAGTACGGGTTGTTACGATCCGGGTTTGGCGCGTCATAGACGACTGTGCCTTGCACTGCCTTCATCTAGCAACGTCAGAAGCCCTATATGCATTTTTGATTTCGTAATAAAAAGCTAAAAAAGTACAGTGAAAAGTAATTCTACTTTCTGGTAATTTTTCAATTACTTTTGTGATACAATTATTGATTATTGTAATCAGTTACATTTTTCAATAAAGGAATTTTAATTGTAATTGGTTACGTTTTCTCAGAAACGCATCTGTGGTAGTTGCTCAATTTAAAATATTTTTTTATTATTATTGTTTCTCATCTATACGAAGGGACAAGTATAATAGGCTTCATAAAATCACTATAGTCAGTGACAAATTGAGAACGGCATGGCGTGTTGTTCGAACGCCCGACCTTCAACTTGCGCTCCATGACTTCCGTCGATGCTTTCACGAGCGTTTTGGAGGGGGACACTGGCGCTGGAGGGGGAGACAAGAGAAGTTCCTCACTGTTGTTCTCACCTCAATCAATTGACTGAAACAAAAAAGTTTTTTTTTCCGACGCAACTTTTACGGCCACTATTTACGTCATACATTTCAGAATAGTGTCACCGAATGTACCTGAGATTCATTGGTCTTAGCTGGGATATTGTCTTCAATACCGAACATACACACGTGCTTTTTGTTCAGTCGGGAAAGCCTGCAAACATTTAATAGCTTAATTAAAGCCACAATCGCATTGCTTATTCATCATAGAAAGGACACGAAGTTCTCCGCAGACATGATGACATCTCCCAGGTAGCAAAATAATGTCGGAAGAATTTTTGGGAATTGTCAGTATAACCAAATCGATTTAGCTTCGCCAATCTTGCAAACTCCTCCGAAAACCCATGGGAGCGGCGGAGAACGCGACAGTGGCGCCTCTAGCGGTCTTGGGGTCAACGGAAGCTGAAGACGCAATGAAGAAGTCTAGGCTCCGGGACGTCCTCGAGCTTTACGAGCCCCGTTTCGTCACCCCAACAGCTGAAACTATTCATTACGGTCAGTCCGTTTGCAAAGCGGAATCCACTGATCGCAACTACCACGACTATCAAATAACAACGCGCGCAGAAACAAAGATAAAGCAGTCTATTTAGCGGACTCAAACGCCACTCAGGGGATCACACGCGTTTAAAGCGCATCTGGGAAGCGGAAAAAAAGGCCTTTAGCTAAAGGTGACTGCAGAGAAGTGGGTGAAGAAAGATTTGTCTATTTTCGCACGAGCGACTTGTGCAATTTATTTTTTATGTCAGAACTCTGGTACGTATTTTAATTCCAACACTGTTCCCGAGTCAACATTCAAAGGTTCCATCACGTGCTTGTGGGCGTCGCAATAGGAAAGTACCAGCGGAACAAATATTTTTCTTCGACCCAAAGCGGGTGGCACTGGACTATGCCACTTTTTATTCGCAGCCTGGTTTCACGATTCAAGTTCGTCCAGGATCAATCTAACCTATTTATTTGAACATTAATACAGACAAAGTTATGTGATGTCTTGACGAAATTTCTTCTGTCTTCTTGTCATCAATGCTACGGACCACTCACGGTTTCTGAGAGAGGCCATATCCGCACGCCGTTTTCTCTTCGTACTTTGTTTCTTAGAATGCTTTTCCGGTGCATCATGGAAATGGTTGATTCGAGATCTCGTGGAACTTTTGATGCCGACACCTAGATATAAATCCATATACCTGGGGCCTCATGGCATGTTGTGATTAAGCGAGTGAAACGGGCCCTAATCCCACCAGAGGTTAAAACCTTTTTTTTTAAACTGCACATTGAAATGTTGTTTGTCAAAACAATTTTAGAAGCTAAAGGGTTGCCGGTGTTCTGGACTGTGAACTGTACTTTATATAAAAAGCCAGAAAGCATCGATCACCTCTTCTTGAATTGCTGGTACGCCTTTCTTTATGGGACGTGCTTCAGCGAACCATTAAGCAAGTGCTTTCATCGTCTCCTTGTGACATTCGGTAATTATCGGTAGATAGCGAACCAGCGCCATACGACATAATCATGCTCCTGGGGCTCCACAGTATATGGAGAAGCAGCATGGCTGTGAGACATGCTGATGTTGGTGTCCGAAGCGTCCGGAAAACTTTATTGAACTGTAAATTGCCTTTGGGAAAGCTGCATAAAAATAAACAGCGACATCGAGTGGCTGCCAGTTCTGGATGAGCTGGCAACCTTAAACACCGCCCATTCGGGCTCCCCGCCAAAAGATTGGCTGGTAGTCTTATTGTCATTGCTGTTCGCTGATAGGTGTGTCAGTGTGAGTTTGTGTGTGTCTGCGGTTGATTTACAGTTATCTCGTTCCCAAAACCGCAGTGTATGTATTGATTGTATCCTGTAACACCGGCAATAAAAAAAAAGCGTGTTGCGTAGCGTAATCGGTAGCCTGTCTGTCTCGCAACGGGACGGTCGTGGGTTTGAATCCTACCTGCGCCTAAAATTCTTACAACATATTATTTAAGGCCATTGAATTATTGCATTAAGTGAAATCATTTGAAACATGCGGCGACCTTTAATTTGCATTACATAAAGTTGTAATCCCTTTCATTGCACGCGTGGCAGCACGTTTCACATGAGTTGTAGATTGTGTGAAATTCCCGCGCGAGGAATCCGGCTGTGACGTCATGACCTTATCGACCAATAAGGATTTTCCCGTTCCACCGACGCCAATACCAACGCCGGATTTTCTGTGACACGAGCTTCCAAGCGCCCTCGCGTTAAAAGACCAATGTGCTCAAATTTATAATTATATTTCGAAACACCAGATTATATTTTATCTTGCATTCTTGGAATTACCATTTGATTTTGATTTAACTCAAGTATAAAGTAAACAGGCAAATGCTAACTCGGGACAATTTTTAATCTGTTCAAGAATAAATGCAGTGAAAGCTGATTAATTTGTATAACGATAATTTAGTTTCCTAAGCTAGTTCATTGCTTGAGGAGCATTAACATTCAGTGAGAATAGGATAGAAAGCTATTTATTACCGCATGGTCTTGGTGATATTCAATTGATATTCACACCGAGCAAAGCAACTTTACACGAGTTTAAAGCGCGTGAACTCCCTTAAAGGGGCGGTGCAACGATATTCAATTGGAATGTTTTCAACTTTACATGAGTTTACTGGCACCAGTGGGACTCAAGGATACTCGCACGCCATGCCCCTGGCCAAGAAACTCCTTTGTTACGGTGTAACTTCAAGGACAGAAGCGAACGTTTTCATGCAATCTCTCCTTTATAAAACTTGATGACGTAGATGGGCGGTCGCAGTACCGCCCAGTGACGATATTTGAATGCGGCTCGTAGCTTGGACCCGAGCATTGCGTGGGCGCTCGATTTGGGCTCGCGATAATCGACAGCTCGAGAAGCATTCGGGTAGTGGTCCGTGTCCAATCGCTGAAATGACGACAATAGCCGAACCATAACATTGTCTGGAACTCAGCGCGTGTCCATTATGCCTTGCCAATCCCAGCGCGCGCCTATGATCAACATTGGCTGCATATAATCGGCTCCTGATCACGTGGCCACTTGTTCTGGCTGCGAGTTGAAGGGGTGAACGCTGCTCGTTTTTTTTCTATTTTCTTCTGCGACCTCGATTTCGTGTAGTTAAAAACGAACGGGTGTTTCACAGGTCATTAACGTCAGGAATTCGTTCTAAGCAGTATTTGCGGAAAGTACAAACATCGTTGCAACGCCCCTTTTAATTTTCAGATGTCGTCCTTCGATATTTTTCCAAAAATACGAACCATATGATCGAACATGTTTGCTGCAAAGCCTTCGGGGATTTTATTGTATGCATCCGTGCGCAATTTCCATCCGGTGGAAGATCATTCTTCTCCATTTTTTTCTTTCTTCTGCGTTTTGGGCCCGTTTCAGGCGTATTCCATGGCTCCCACTCGGGATGGAAACAAGGACAGCATCAATGCAGGATGCTGTCGTATCAGCCACAATAAATCACAACTCTGTTTCGCTTTTCAGATGGGACGCAAAAACAAAATTTCATGAGTTAGTGCCGCGTTTCTAAACTATCATGATCCTCTTCCTGTAAGTTATTCCACCAAACCAGCTGCTAAATGCGTTCTTGGCTCTTTACGGTTTCCAATTGCCCGAGGCAACGTTTATGAGTGCACATGTCTTGTTTAATATTGTTAAGGGAGAGATTGAAGAAAGGTTTATCTTACAATATTTTCAGAAAACTATAGGTGGAGATCGTGAAGGGGTAGGTCTCGTTCGGGTACTTCGTCGTCTTTCTTGGTTTTCGTGGATCGGTATCAGATATTCTGCTTTTACTTCCTCTTTATTTTACTGGGAAAACACCATTTTGAAAAGAAAGTCAACATGTTTTCCCAAGCCGTGTAGCCGTAATGGAGTGTCACTCCGTTGCAAAACGTGGCTGACATTTACTACCGTTAGCCGCTTCACCCGGCGTCTACTTCTCATTTCAGTAAGACATGACCTGCCTAAGCGAAAACATGTCGAGATATGCGGAGTGTCAGTATGGTCAGGTTCATCGCCCGCGTTCTGTGCAACCCTATAACTCTAGGCTAACCATCGGCAGCCTCGGTTTGTGCATGAGTCAATGTGTTCCATCATTTCAAAGAGAACTTGAACACTCGTCAACGTAAAACAATGAGTCAGGAAATTGCCTTTGGTTTACTCATGTATACTAACTATATATAATAACTCAAGTATAGTCCTTTTTGTAGGAATTTCTTTGTTGAGGTCAGAGTTGGCATATTATGTTGTTGTTTCAGTAGTAATCGTATTGGAAACACTGTAGTTGTAGGAATTATTCCATGAGTAAAACGTAAAATTCATGCGACGACTTTTTAGGTCTAACGGCGATTGTGACGACGACCAACAAGGGGCAGCTAGCTAACTATTCATGGTCGGGAGGGCCCTTCTGGAGACGAGATCTACTGAAACTTCCTGGATACCCCAGAAACCGATTCCATTAAGGAGGCAAAGCGCGACCCGAACTCTGCTAATACCCTGAATGAACGCTATTTTGTTGCCGTTTCATCCAAACAGAAGGCTATATTTTATAACTATCACCCGCAACGTCCTCCCTTCGTCCCCACTCACAAGCTCCTTCCTCCCGCGTAGCACGAGAACGTTCTGAGAACATTCCGGAAATGTTCGAAAGAACATAGGCTACATCCTTGGAATGTTGCAAATTTACGTAAGAACATTCTATAAATGTTCTCAGAATGTGGCGCAGGCAGTTATCGCTACATTCGGGGAATGTTTTCTAAGGGACATTCTTAGAACGTTCTGAGAACGACATAGAACACTACCAGGACATTCAATCAACATTCAAATATCCTAACAACGTTCTAAGATCGTTCTCACAACATCTAAAGAGGTTCTGCGACATTTCTTGAAATCTTGCAAATTTATGCAGGGACATCCTCTCAATCTCCTCGGAACGTGGCGTGGGTACATTGCTGCATTCAGGGAACATTCTCTGAGGACTATTTACTAAGATTCCATAATTACGGCTTGCTTAATCTACAACCCCAATGAACCGCGCTATATATATGGATGTTATAAAGCCCCTCACAAAGCAATATTTTCAATCGAAACATTTTTTTAGAAGGCGCAAGCACAAGCTAGTCACTTTTCCAGTGCACCAGCCTGTAGCACATACTAACGATAGTTTACTCCTACCTGTCACTTGTTAACTTCTTTCAATCAAAATGTGCGGTATGCATAACCAATTACTCACTCCGAGATTAAGAACAGATACACATGGCATCCCACAATCAACCGAGATACACCGTTTTCAAAGTTTTAAACCTCAGATACTAAACATCTGTTCGATTCAAAACTACCCCTCTACATATGCGGTGAATGCCAAGTTCATTTTAAGTTTTGAAAAACACTGATTTTCTCCCACACCTTATATCACATTCCTCAGTAGACTGATATAAGATAGAACTGATCCCTTATGCTAAGTGTTCTGAAACTCCACTTAGTTTGCATATTCTTGGCACAGAGTGGCATATAGTGGATTGTGTTTCGAACCACAGGTTGCACAAGAGCTCCGTAAAGTTGGCTTCACGTGCAAACATTTTAGGAATGTTCGCAAGCGAATCTTCTAAGAATGTTGCGCATATGAATATTCGGAAGGGAAGATTCCGAGATCATTGTGCATACGAATTTTCGCCAACGAACGTTCCTAGGATATTGAGCAGCTGACCTTGCGGGGAATATTCGCATACGAATGTTCCTAGAAGGTTCCGAATGGTGTTTTAACGCTTCTTCAACATTTAGAACGTCCAGGGAACGTGCACACAACGTTAGGTGCTACTTGGGCTAATCATAGCCACCTCTTCTCTCATTTGTATAGTGCGAGGACCACATTTTCACTTTATTTTTGTGTTTGATGCAGGCCTCTGGTACGGTCATTCGGTCTATCTGCAACCATTAGCATCTCTGAGTTGCAACTAAATATAATCACATTTTCACATTAGAACGAACGCCGCTTTGTCGCTGCAGCCCCATGTACTTGTCTCCTTCAATAGCAGATTGGCAGGACGCTGACTGGAAGCAAATGAAGCGTCATGTGCGCTGCGTGATGGTTCTCTCTAGAGGCACTAAATAAGGTATGCATCAGAGTAACAACTCTTACCCATCTTGGGACTTACAATCGTAATTCCCAGATATCTGAAGCTTTCTTTGAAATGAAAGTGCTTTTCCGTCCCCTACTTATGTTCAAACGGTTCGCGACAAAGCAAAGCAATATTACATGAGATTCCTAATACTGAATCATAAAACAATTGGTGTGTGAATATTAATACAGCCTGAATTTAGTTTGTCTCAACGGGTGACTTGTCTCTTTGCTGCAAAAGAGCAATTTTGTCATTGCAGCACAACCGGTAGCCTGGCGTCTTTAACGTGCACCAAGCAGTAGTGATACACGACCGCACGCTGGTAGGATGCTCATCCAGATTGAAACATGCAGGGGTGGGGATTAAGCCCAGGATCTTTAAGTTCTGGAGCGCTAGCTTTCGCTCCACGTCCTCAGAGCTGGTGAGCGCTAGCCAACTCTGCCAACGATCCCCCCAACACCGAATATATTGCTGAAGAAGTACTGTATAATCATGACGGTTTGCAGTTCCGTCTGCTCTACCCAAGCACCAAGGTGGCGACGCCCACAACAACATCAGGGAGCAGTTCCGATACTCTAGGCGTAGCTCATTTATTGGCTCTAGTTCTCTCTTTACTTGAAATGCAGCAAAACCTACGGGCGCACTCTCAGATCCGTGAAAGGTGCTTATTTATTGTTTGTTAGCACGTGCGGCGAAAGCAGCAACCGAAGAAACGAGATGGGAACCGCAGAACTCACTTCGGTCTATTGTGAGCATGGTATTTAGCGCCGGTTCCGCGGTCTTACCGCGGACCTCGATACATGTCCGTAATTATTCATTTACAGTAATAACCTGCAGCGCCGATGCATTACAGCAGGGAAGCACAAAATAAACAAATGATCACGAATATAAATACAATGGCAACAGTACAATAAATACTGTTAAATAAAACAGAAACTCGTGAATGTTTAAATGTAGGATACTGAAAAAAATATATACCACATCATCTGTAGCGAATGCTGAAGCAGGCAAAGAATTCCAATTCGTTGTTGTACGAGGGAAAAATTAGTATGTTTTTTTTAAAACTCAGTTTAGCAAAATATTTTTTGACGCAAAATAGGCAAAATATTTTATGACCACGAGTCCAAGCCGGTCACGACCACCTGTCACCAGTATGTAGCGCCCCCTCCAGTCCACCCGTCGATGGCCGCCAGTTTCGGCGGGCAGCATTGGTCACCGCACCAATAAACGCCGTGGTGCGCACGCCGCCCCGGTCAGTCATCGTCCACCCTCACAACTAGGCTGCGAGTCGTCTCTTCTCGGCGGGTGCTTCGGCCCCCTTCGTCCACGTTCCAGAAAGATCGTGACACTGGCGACGAGGAACCGTGGCACTGGAGGCCGACAACGTACACGGTTCGGTCCACGCCGCCGAGAGAGTCGCCACACCGCCCCCTCTCCTGTCGCCATGCCGCTGTACGGGAGGCTCGAGCCGTTCGAGGGAGGTGGGTCCGCCTGGCCTGTCTACGAAGAACAAGTCCATGTGTTCTTCCAGGCAAACGACACGCCCGAGGCGAAACAACGGGACATCTTGGCCAGCTGCGGGACCCGCGTCTTCAGTCTCCTGCTCGAGCTCCTGAAGCCGGCCACGACGCACGTGAAAACGCTGGGTGAGCTGCTCGCCATGCTGCGCTCGCACTTCAGCCCGGCGCCGTCCACGCTTATGGAACGGTTCCGCTTCAACAACCGGAGCCGCCGAGACAGGGAGACCCTCGGGCAGTTCGTCGCTGCGCTACGAGGGTTAGCGAACAGCTGCGCCTTCGGCGACCAGTTGGACTCGCTACTCCGGGACCGGTTCGTCTGCGGCATCAACAACCCCGTCATGCAGACGCGACTCCTGGAGCTCCCCGACCCCTCGCTGGACGACGCGGTGAAGGCAGTGCAGGCGATGCAAGCCGCAGCTAAGGACGCCAGCGAGATCGCGCGTGCGGCCGGCTCACCGTCGACGGAAGCAGCGGAAGCGGCGGTGAACAAGATGGCGGCAAGGAGCGGTGCCTGCAGCCGCTGCGGTGCTGCCCACTCCCCTTCACAGTGCCAGTTCGCCCAAGCACAATGTTTCACGTGCGGGAGAACTGGGCACCTTGCACGTGTCTGCCGAGGGGGAAGGACGAGTGGCGGCCAGCAGCAGCAGCAGCAGCAGCCTGGTTCAAGCCCGGGTTCCAACCAAGCCCGCGGCCAGGATGGCCGTCGCAAGAGAACGCGGCGGCGACGAGCGGCACCACGTCCGGGTTCCTCCTCAGCCAGGCTCCACGTCGTGGCCGAGGACCCGCAGATTTTCGACGTGTGGCATACGATTAAGCCTCCATCGTCCGTGCCACCTTACTTGGTGTCAGTCCAAGTCTGCGGGCACCCCTCACCATGGAGCTGGACACAGCTGAAGACGTGTCGGTCATGGCCGGGAAGCTGTTCAAGCGGACCTTTTTTGGTGTGTCCGTCGAAGCGTCGGACATCGTGCTGCGCAGCTACTCCGGGCAGCTTTCCCAATTCCACGGTCGGGCCCAAGTCGGCGTTCGCCTTGGAGACAAAAGACAACCCTTCCCCTTTGCCAAACCAGGGGGTCGTCGCCGACGCTGCTGGGCCGGAACTGGATTCACTCGCTGGGTGTTCGGCTGCCGGAGTACCAGGAAGCTGCACTGCACGTGGTGAAAGACGTCCCGAGCCTCCTGGCCGACTTCCAGTCCCTGTTCCAGCCGGGGGTGGGCACCTTTGCCGGCACGACGGTCGGCACCCACGTACCCGAGGGCGCCCGGCCTCGTTTCTTCAAGCCGCGTCCGCTGCCGTTCGCCCTGAAAGACGGGGTCACCCAGGAGCTGCAACGCCTGCCACGAGAGGGTATCCTGGTGCCCGTCAAGACTTCCGAGTGGGCTGCACCAATTGTCCCTGTCCTAAAGCGAGATGGCCGCGTCAGGATCTGCGGGGACTTCAAGGTCACCATCAACCCCGTCGCTACCGTCGAGAAGTACCCGCTGCCTCGGATCGAAGATCTCTGGTCGGCTCTGTCCGGGAGACAGAAGTTCTCCAAGCTCGACCTTCGAGATGCCTACCAGCAGCTGGTGCTCCAGGATGCCGCCCGGAAGTATGTCACCATTTCGACTACCATGGGACTCTTCCAGTACACGCGCCTACCGTTCGGTGTGGCCTCAGCCCCAGGCATCTTCCAGAGGGAGATGGACAACCTCTTCAGGGGCATGAGGCACGTGACGGTGTACTTGGACGACATCCTGGTGACCGGTACTGACGACGGGGACCACCTGCAGAACCTGCGAAAAGTCCTGGCACGACTGCAGGACGCCGGTCTCAAGCTGAGGCTGGACAAGTGCGTGTTCCTGACCCCTACCCAGCGTGGAGTGCCTGGGACACATCATCTCCCAGGCTGGCCTGGCCCCGGCTCCCCGCAAGATTGAGGCCGTGCTCAACGCGCCGAAGCCCAAGAGCAAGAAGGAGCTTCAGAGCTACCTCGGCCTCATCAACTTTTACAGGAGGTTCCTGCCCAACCTGTCGACGCATCTGGAGCTGCTGCATCGTCTACTTCGCGATGGTCAGCAGTGGACCTGGAAGAAGGAGCAGGACTTGGCCTTCCAGGGCAGCAAGGAGTTGGTCGTTAAGGCTCCTGTGTTGGTGCACTTCGATCCGGCCAAGCCTGTATTCCTCACCGTGGATGCCTCGCCGTACGGGGTAGGAGCCCTCCTGTCGCACCGGGGTCAGGATGGTCAGGAACGCCCTGTGGCGTTTGCTTCTCGTCGGCTTCATGCGGCAGAGCAACGATACAGCAAGCTCGACAAGGAAGGCCTGGCGCTCATGTTCGGGATCGAGCGCTTCCACCAGTACCTGTGGGGCCGGCAATTCGAAGCAGTCACGGACCACAAGGCGCTGTTAGGGCTGCTGGGGCCTGACAAGGCAGTGCCTGTGCAAGCTTCACCTCGTGTGGTACGCTGGGCCTTGACGCTAGCGGCCTACAGCTACAAGCTGGTCTACCGCCCTAGGAAGGACCTGGGACCTGCCGACGCCCTGAACCGCCTGCCCCTGCCGAAAGTGCCTGCTGCCGTTCCAGAGCCAGCTGACGTTTTCCTGCTGGAGCGGGCCTACCCGGGGTACTCACCAGGATTGCGGTGGCGCAGGCCACCAGCCGGGACCCGGTCCTGTTTCAGGTGGTCCAGGCGGTATCCCGAGGAGGAGCTGCGTCACCAGGCCTACAGCCACAAGGCCGCCGAGCTGAGCTTGGAGCAGGGCTGCCTGCTGTGGGGCTCCAGGGTGGTAATCCCACAAAGTCTCCGGGCAAAGGTCCGGCAGTTGCTGCACGCGGGGCATCCTGGCGTGGAGAAGACCAAGATGGTGGCACGGTCGCACGTTTGGTGGCCTGGCCTGGACCAGGACATCGCGCACCAGGTGCAAGGCTGCCTGGTCTGCCAGGAGAATCAGCGAAGCCTCGTGCCACGTGGAGATCACCCCTGGCCGTTCCCACAGAGGCCCTGGTCCCGCCTCCACGTGGATTTTGCGGGACCCTTCAAGGGCCACTACTTCCTGGTGGTAGTGGACGCCTTCTCGAAGTGGGTGGAGGCACTGCCAGTCACCACTCCATCGGCAAGCGCGACCATTGCAGCGCTGCGGCAGGTCTTCACGGCGCAGGGATCGCCGGACATTATTGTGTCCGACAATGGTCCCGCTTTCGCCAGCGCCGAGTACCTGGACTGGCTCCAGAAGAATGGGATCCGCCGGATGCTGCTTCCGCCGTACCACCCCGCTTCCAATGGTGCAGCCGAGCGGGTGGTATAGACCATCAAGACCAAGCTCAAGAAGAGCCAGCCCGGGGATTTCCGGACGCAGGTGGCCCGGGTACTGTTTCAGTACCGGACAACACCCCATGAGGTCACTGGCCAGTCCCCCTGCGAGCTTCTGCTGGGCCGGATGGTCAAGACGCCCTTGGACGTCTTGCACCCGGACCTCCGGTCCACGGCGCTCCTGAAGCAGCTGAAGCAGAAGCTGGCTGCTGACCGAGGGTGCCGTCCCGGGCCTTTGCCGGAGCCGGGGGCGTCGGTCTACGCCAGGAACTTCCGTCCTGGCCCACCCTGGTCTGCCGGACATGCGGTATCGCCAGCGAGCGCCTCGTCGCTGCTCGTCCGCATGCCCGACGGGACCACCTGGCACCGGCACGCCGACGATGTCAGGCCTCGCCTGGGGACCGGACTTGTACCCTCGGCCGTCACTTCGGGAGACCAGCCCGCACGGGGACCAACGACAGCACCAGTCTCGGCCAGTGGAGCGCCACCCACCTCGGAGGCGACAAGCGTCGCCAGTCCTGGGGCACCAGTTGGACCGGTGCCACTCTCAAATACGGTCCCTGCGGCTCCACCGAATGGAGCGCGACCGGTACAGGCAGAGCCCGGCGTTGCCACACCCGGCCCGTCGACACCAGTTACCAGGCGGAGTACGCGGCAGCGAAGGCCACCTGACCGTTACTCGCCGGGGTAACCTTCGCCGTCGACCGGCCAGGACTTGGCACGACCAGACGTCGAGTTGGGTGTCGGCCGTGTACATCGTTTATTCTTTTATTTTGTTTTAGAAAAACAAACTGGGGGGGGGGGGGCGGAGGGATGTCACGCAGTATATAGCGCCCCCTCCAGTCCACCCGCCGATGGCCGCCAGCCTAGGCGGGCAACATTGGTCACCGCACCAATAAACGCCGTGGTGCGCACGCCGCCCCGGTCAGTCGTCGTCCACCCTCACAACCAGGCTGCGAGTCGTCTCTTCTCGGCGGGTGCTTCGGCCCCCTTCGTCCACGTTCCAGAAAGATCGTGACACCCCCAACTCTGCCGATTAATTCACAACCACCCGGGTACTGAAAGCGATTTGTTAGAAGAACTCAAACAACCTTTGGCGGCCCCATCTCACGCCCAACCCAAGCGGGTACCAGACTACATGGGTGACCCCAACCTTGAAATGGACGAGCCGTTCTCACTTGTTGAAATCGCGGCGGCCGTGTACACTCTCACCCGCAACACCACCCCGGGTCGAGACAAAATAGCCATCAAGCTACTTCGAAACCTCGATCACGTTGCCCTGGAAAATCTGCTAGACGATATCAACGACTGCTGGCTGGCGGGCTCCCTGCCTCCGCAGTGGAAACACGTGGACGTCACTCTCATTCCAAAACCCGGCAAACCCCTGAACCCCAAGAATCTCAGGCCCATCTCCCTCACTTCCTGCGTTGGCAAGCTGTTCGAACAGATGGTCCACAACCGGCTGTCGCCTCACATTGAGGACAAAGGCTACTTCCCCGACACATTGGACGGCTGTCGCCCGCATCTGTCCACCCAAGACATAATACTTAAGCTCAAGGAAGAAGTGCTGGACAGCTTGAATAACCATATCGAGCGGTCGATCTTGACCCTAGACATTAAGGGGGCATTCGACAACATTCCACACCAGGCCATCCTTCAAGGCGTCGCCTCCACTAACTGTGGCGAGCGAACATACAAACACTTCGCCTCATTCCTCACCAACCGCACGGCATCAGTGGGAATCGGACAACTTCAATCCGACACGTTCACAGCCATATTAAAAGGGACGCCACAAGGGTCGATAGTGTCCCCCCTACTGTTTAACATCGCCTTGATGGACTTGCGACCCCTACTACATGCCATCCCGAGCCTACATCACGCCATCTACGCAGACAATCTAACACTCTAGGTCTCCACCGGATCACCGGGGGACCAGCAAGACGCACTTCAAGCAGCCATTCAGGTGACCCAACAATACCTACAACCCAGGGGACTCGAGTGCGCCCCAAAAAAGTCTAACCCTTCTGATGCTGCGCAAGAGAACATACAAGAAAAACACAGACCCCATACCAGATCCAGAGCTCTCCATTGACAACCAACCCGTCCCCAACGCCCCACACCTTCGCATCCTGGACCTCAACATACCAAAAGATGGCTCAGGCGCCCAGACCATCCTCTTCCTGCAGCACACACTAACCCAACTCATGCACCTCATCCGTAGAGTCTCCCATCGCCACTTTGGACTACAAGTAATGGACACCCTACGCATCATTCAAGCTATCCTCATCAGCCGAGTCACGTACGGGACACCGTACTTGGCCCTGAAATACGCAGAGAAGGAGAAACTCAACGTTGCCATACGCCAAGCCTACAAGGCCGTCCTGGGACAACCCCCAAAGACGGCCACACGAAAACTCCTACAGCTTGGCGTCCATAATACATGGAAGGAAATACAAGAAGCCCATCGAGCCTCACAATTCACCCGACTCAAACTCACACCGGCAGACAGAGCTACGCTCAGCCGGCTCGGCTACACGCCTCCTGCAGAATGCGAGCAGAAGAAACGTATCGTTTCGCCATCCGACACTCCATCAAAGTCGCACCTATCCCAAGAAACACGCACTCCATCTAGAACAAGGCACGCCGAGAAGCCAGGATGCGAGCCCTCAAAATCCAATACGAACACTCGCCAAACTCTTCTTCAACTCGCTAGACGGAGGCTTCCCCGTACCCCCAACAACCAGCCCATGCCATGAGCGTCACCGACGCCCATTGCAAAGAACTGACGACAGCTACAATCCTCAATACGTCTATGGAGACAGCAGAAGAGCTCGCCATTGCTTTGGTGGCCACCACTGGCGACGAGTATATAACTGTACTGACCGACTCTCAAGCCGCTTGCCGCGACTTCCTACTAAGCCAATATCACCAGCGACCCTCAAAGTTCTATAAAACGTGCGACAGCTCCAGGAACTCCATATCGTCTGGACCCCCGGACACGAGTCCTTCGAGGGAAACGAAGCGGCACACGCCGCTGCCCGCGCTCATACACACCGGGCCGTTTCTCAAGAGGACAACGACACGCAAACCTCATGCAACCTCAAACCCACTCCTCTTCAAAAATACGCGGACATCCTCGCTCATTACCGTCACGAACGACGACAGTTCCCGCAGCCGCACCCCCACCTATCCAGAGCCGACGTGACCGCTTTTCGTCGGCTGCAAACTAACTCGTATTCCCACGGCACTCTAATGCACGCTATGTACCCCACCCTCTATCCTGCTACCTGCAACTTCTGCTTCCAGCCTGGCACCCTGTGCCACATGGTCTGGGAGTGTCATGAAACCCCATCCCTTGCCCACAACCCTCACGCAACCTACGAGCAGTGGGTGGGCCAGCTGACCACTTCCGACCTCTCAGCCCAGCGTAGCCTGGTGGAGAGAACCCGGGCAGCCAGCGCGGACCAGGGCTTCCCGGACTAGGGAGGCCCCCACCGGGCGGGCGCCCAACCATCAGCGCCTCAAGCTCCATTTATTAAAAGTTTATTCCTCCCCCTCCTCCTTTGATCTTATTAAAAATCGCGATGAAAAATAGTTTGGTGATTCAAGATAGTTATATTTGTTCCTTCTAGTTAAGTTACTAAAAACACGACATAATCACGTAAAGGTCACGCAATACGCATGTTTTTCTGTTCCGCGGACCTGGTTCCGTAATTTTTATTCGCCGCGTGAATACAGCTTTAATTGCAAACAACATTGCCAAAACAAGTTTTACAACGACTCTGTAAGAAATATTACAATAAATGGGCTGTCCCGAGTTTTTATTGTAAAGTGAGCAGTCCCGAGCCACCCCTTCAAATATCTGGAGTGTCTACTTTCCCGCAAAATACTTGTGAAAACCGGTGGTACCAATCCACAAAATCGAATGACAAATCTGGAAACATTTTTAGACCCTAAGAAACAGTTTGCGCCGTGGCACTGAGTGCAGTGGCGTCACAAGGGGGGCGGCGGGGGGGGCGGACCGCCCCGGGTGCAGGGCTCAGGGGGGTGTCGCGGCGGGCCACGGGGGGGGGGGGGGAGTCGCGGCGGGCCACGCGAGAGCGGGGGGGGGGGTAGGGGGAGTCGTGGCGGGACACGCGAAAACGGGGGGGGGGGGGGGTGTTGGGGCGGGCCGCCGCCCCGGGTGCCGTTGACCCTCGTGACGCCACTGACTGAGTGTTTCGTTTTATTACTTCTACAGAGCATTGTTTGTTTTGTTTTTCTTTCTAAGAACGAACATATTTCAAGCCTCGTCATTCGCTGAGCTTCCTTCGTATACGTTCCAGCCATCGGCTCTCCCCAACTGCTTTTCGTGAAAGTAGATGCTGTACATTCCTTGGTGTGTCGTGCGCATCTTGTGCACGTGAGTTCGTGAAGTGAAAGCGTAATTTGTGGCTACATCCTCGTGCTCTATTCACTCGCGCTCAATGGTCAAACGGTCAAACACCGAAAACAATTATAGCACCACTAAATTCGTTGAAATCTGGTTCGTGTTATGTGTGCACAAATAGACCGATTTCATTAAGTGTTCAACACATGGGTGATTATGCCATCACTGTAGTTCATAAGAGGCAGGCGTCAGTGCACGCAGACATCCTGCCGCCTCGTACTCAGCTCGCACAGACATTCAAGACCTTTACGCACAGATAGCTGTTGAAGCGTTTGAGTATGTTTGACTGCGTTGCAACTGCGAGAAACCAGGACATCCCTGCGTTCTATGTCGCGTGCCAAGCTATTCCTTGAATTGGATTCCACGCTTCATACGAAGCACCGATGTGCCGGTGACTCGATTTCCTTTCTCGACGCAACGCAGTCAAACGCACTCAAACGCTTTCAAACACAACTGTGGGGGATCGGTGGCCGAGTGGTCTAGCGCACACCAGCTCGGAGCACGTGGAGCGAAAGCTCGCGCTGCAGAACCCAGGATACTGGGTTCAATTCCCGCCCCTGCCCGTTTCGATCTGGATGAGCATCGTACCGGCGTGCGATCGTGGGTATCACTACTGCGTGGTGCACGTTAAAGACCCCAGGCTAGCGGTTTGTACTGCACTGGCTAAATTGCTCATCTACAGCTGGGAGACTCGTCGCCCTTGGAGGCAGACCAAGTTCTAGGCTGTATAAACATACACACAACCCAATTTTTAACACAACTGTGCTAGGGGCCTAGAGGGTAGTTGTCGTGCGTGCAAAAATACTTCAGATCTCGGTATGTGTAGACGTTTTTTGTTTCCTGTCGTTGCTAAGTCACGTGGTTTCCGAATCTGGTATGCAGGATGAAAAAATAACAAAACATTTTAACCTGGAATATGCGAGAAAATGGAGGAGAGATAAAACAGGAATGCGTGGCCATCACGCAGTTTTCGTAAACAACTTCCGTCGGCGTGGAGAGATCAAAACGATGTTTTGACCGGATACCGGAAGCGACATTATTTAAGGTGGCTGCTCCCTTGTGGAAAAAGAGTATAGTGGCGGTGGCGTCGTAGTGAAACTGGCTGCGAGATTGGTCTATTGGCAATTGTTCCAATTTGCAAATGCTACTTCTTAAGCTTTAGGTACTGCCTGAGGAGTACCCGGAGATATCGGTTTGCTATTGTAACGACTGCTTTAAAAATTTTGGAAACCGATAAACTATTTCCTGCAATATCAAAAAAAAATACTTAAAATAACTGAAAACCACGATTTTAACGAACAAGTTGTCTAATGTGCCGCCACACATCGCACTTAGAGGTGCGTCTTCACATTTGCACCGACATCACAAAGTCAAATCTCAAGTGGTGGTTCGGAGGCTCTCTTATCTCGCCTCTTCTATGTGCGATGCGTGGCGGTGGAAGTGCTGGCCACGGGGAGCGGAACTGCTGGCGCTCCGATGCGATCCGATAACAAATCGAACCCTAAAAACGCGTTCACATTGAGCAATTTTTCAGAAGCCGTAAAACGCTGTGCCTGCGTTTTGTCTCTGTAATTGGGTGAATTTTGTACATTTCGATGATTCGCATCAAGTCCTATTGAAACCATCAGTTTAAAATTATTAATTAAAAATGAATTACTTATAAGTAATTAATAATCCTATTGCACTGAACGCTAATAGTTTTCCATAATGGAACCTTTGGCAGACGCCATTACGTCAGGAATCTTCTTTTCTGTGTCATGCGTGTTTGTCGACGAAACGATTTGTCTCAAGCTTAGAGGAGCACTCTGTATATAATATTCGTTTAAACGTAAAAATACAGTTAATAAAAAAAAAAACATTTAAAGTGAAAAGCTGCTTCTATTTTAGCCGTCGCATCACTTTGCAGCCTCCGTTTCACAGAGGTTCCATCGCCCGCGACAAGACGATGCCGAGCGCGCACCACGGTCCAGCGCTTGTGGCGACTGAAAATATTTCTCCCATCCTTTCCGTTTCTAAATCCGGACCGATGATGAATAATTAATAACTAGGTGCTAGAATGACGTTACGAGTGTACTTTTCTGAACGCACTGCCGGTAACCCGTAAAAGGTTAAAGGGGCCGTGCAGCGATATTGGAGACTTCTAGCAAACCGTTACCGTGTTCCGCGTACCGCGCTACTGAAGCTTTTGAAACATGCTCTTAAGCGCGAACCCCACGGCCATGGTCCCACCCAGGTGCGCGCTCGAAAGCACGCTTCAAAAGCTCCGGTAGTGAGGTACGCGGAACACGCTAACGGTTTGCTAACTGTCGCTATTCGATCGGAATATTTTATTTTTTTTTCACTTTACACGAGCTTACTGGCATTAGTGGGACCCTTGTATAATCGCACGCAACGCCACTGACCAAAAAAGAAAAAGCAACTGTTTTCTTTCATACTCTTCTTCGCAAAACTTGATGAGGTAGCCCGGGGTCGCAGAGTTGGTCGTAGTCCATCCCAGCGGGGAATCGGTTGCCGAGTGGGCTAGCGCACAGCAGCTCGGAGAACGTAGAGCGAAAGCTGGCGCTGCAAAACCCAGGATCCTGCGTTCAGTCTCCACCCCTGCCCGTTTCGATCTGGATGAGCATCGTACCGGCGTGCGGTCGTGGAAAAGTACTCCGTGGTACACGTTCAAGACCCCAGGCTAGCAGTCGTACTGCACTGTCTATATTTCTCATCTACCGCTGGGAGACAAGTCGCCCGTTGAGACAGACTAAATTCTAGGCTGTATAAACATACACACACCCCAATTTTAGTCCATCCCAGTGACGACATTTGAATGCTGCTCATATATTGGACCCGAGCATTGCGTGAGAAGCACTCGTTTTGGCTCGTTATAATCAATAGCTCGACAAGAATTGGGGTAGTGGCCCGTGTTTAATCGCTGCGATGACGAAAATAGCCAAATCATAACAATGAATGGAAATGAGCGCGTGTGCTGTGCCGGCTGTGCTTTTCCAACCCCCAGCGAGGGGGATCGGTGGCCGAGTGGGCTAAAGCGCACACCCAGCTCGACGCACGTGGAGCGAAAGCTCGCGATGCAGAACCCAGGGATCCTGGGTTCAAGCCCCACCCCTGCCCGTTTCGATCTGGATGAGCATCGTACCGGCGTGCGGTCGTGTATCACTACTGCGTGGTGCACGTTAAGGCGGCGGTCCCACGGCGGCCATCTTGAACAAGCCATTAGTTCAACCACTAGATGGCGGCACTCATCCGTGTGGCCAGAAAACAGGCTCGTGGCAGTGCCGTTCCTCCTCTGCTCTTAATTTCCTCCTTTCTGCTGCTCGCCCGTGCACGTTCAGCGCTCAGCGCGTGCTCCCGCTGACACAAATGCCAGCAAACGTGCCAGTGGTGCTAGCAGTGCCCAGTTCGCACAGAAGCGGAGCCCAGCTAGCTCATCGACCCGATCGAGAGTGCCTAGCTGGGCAAAATTTGTTCTTTGATACTGGCTTTGTTCCGCGCTGCCGGGTTGGCAAAGCGATTTCGTTAGTGACTCACAAGCCAGTAGCTATCGTTTTAACTATTTAAGAATTAAAAACATAGTCAATCAATCAGTGAAGAACGTAATCAAAAGTTAAAGAAGATATATAAGACATGCCTTGTCAGCATTTTGTGAATGAAAGAGCTTTCGCACGACATAAACGTTTAAATTCATTTTCGCTGTAAGTCAGAGCGCAGCCGACATAACAGGTCAATGAGGCCAATCAAGCAGAGCCAGGAAACACTATGTCACGGAGCTCAGCGTCTTATAGTGCGTTTTTGTCCCCGGTCAAAGCAATCAAGCGCAAACCATGCACCATGGACTTGCGCTATTAGTATGCGTGTTTGTGCTTGTGTAGCTTATAGTCTTTGACTGCATTTTGATCTGTGATAAAACAAGCAATAGCATACTTTTTGTTTTTCAAGACGGGTGTTCAGAAGGGCGCTCTATATAACTCATCGTTTTGATGGTAGTTTGATTCAACTTGATTACCAATTATCTGACCTTATAAATAACCACCCCAATATTGTCGAAATAGTACGCCGAGGTCGAAGATTCTTAATGTTCAAGAAAAGACTAAAAGTGTATTTTTTGGCCCCAGTGACCTAAACGTATATTTTTTAGGCGAGTGGGTAGCAGATTTCAAAGTACTTTTTAGAGCGCTTTTATATTTTTTTTTCATAAATAATTAAGTCTATTGATAATCTGATGTTGAAGGAAATATACCAACGTCTTACATGTATCTCTAATTATATATATATATATATATATATATATATATATATATATATATATATATATATATATATATATATATATATATATTCTGTTTGAACGCAACCGAAATTAAGAATTTTACAGTAACGCTGCCATTGTATGGTAATGAATGTGATATCAATGATGTCGATGTGAATGATTTCTATTTGAAACTCGAGCAGCTTTTGGAAGCACATGGCACAAACACAGCAATGAACGCGCCCTCGTACGGTTTTACGGAAAGATGTATACTCCGTTACTGGCGCGGGCGCGTAGCTTCGATCAGACTTGGAAGTAATCCGTCACAAGTAACGGGATTACTTGTAATTAATTACTTTTCTTGTAACTTAGTAATTAATCCGTTACTTTTTTGAAAATGTAATTTGTAATGTAATCTCATTACTTTTTCCAGTAACGAATTACTGAGATTACTCGTTACAATTCTTCCGTCCAGCCAAAGAGAGAAATACAGTGGAAGAAGGGCGATGCAACGGCCTTCGCGCTTTTACCATGGTAACACACGACTCTGGTGAGGACCGTTTCTCGACTCGTTCGTATACGGTCAGCCAGGCTGGGAGGATTCGACACTCTACAGAAAGGCAACAGGCTTCGACTTCTTGAAAAACGAACGGACTGCTTCGAGCTTACAAAAGAGCAGAAAAGGAATGGACCATCAAACCGTGGCGTAGGGTTCGTGTCAAGTGGGACCATGGACAGAGTGACCATGGTGCATACGTCCACTCCCTTCCTCCCCTCCCTCCTCTTCCCTCCTTCTTCCCTCCCCACTCCCTCAGCGCCTTGTGCCCCCAAAACATTTTTTTCTTTTAAACGAAACCGTGCTTTGCTTGTTGATATTTCCGCCTATACACACGCTCACCCCGCAAACAGAGAGGCAGCTCTAATGAGACCTCGACCCTGCTCATCCTTGAAACCGTTGTGAAAGCTGAATACTGGCTGGGCCAACCAGCTATGTGGCTCCTGTCGCTTGACTTCACAGTGGCGGATATGCGTAGGGCAAAAACAGGAGGGATGCAATGGTAGCAGTTCATTGGAACAAAGAAAAATCGAGCATCAACCCTGCTGTCAGTTTAAACAGTAACTTTCGACAGCAGGGATTGCTGGTCGGGTAGCACAACTAAACGGCTCGGGACATTCAAGCTGAGCCCGTATTCTTAGAAACGAGAATGCTAGGGTTCTTTCTGGTCAGCGGATTTGGCCTGCGGGAACTTAGACCGAAATTTTAGAGAAAGGAAACATAGCCCGAGTTTTCTAAGAATAAACGGTGACTCACTTGGACACTGGAGTTGTGAAGCCGCTAGTAAACGCGTGAAAGACATGGAAGCGCGCTGTTCACTGAAAATTGGGCTTTTAATCCTTTCTAGACGGGAAAGTCAGTTCAGCTGAAAGATTGTGCATTAATATTTCATGGGACGACTTGGTTTTGATAAGTTTGGCGATCAAGAAAAGAACATCAAGTGGGCCCCATTCGGTCGGATAACAACCTTCATCAAGGAGGAGTCTGAAATGTACCCAGAGGAGAGTACCGCATCTTGGTCTCACAGCCAGTTCGTTTTAGTAGGTAAACCAGCAACTATTCAAGCAACACGCAGCAAACATAGAAAAACCATATCTCCGGGGAAATCATGTTTTGAACCTCGCCGACGCCAAGCTCGGATAAATTCGAATGGTGTGCGTGCCTGCACCGCCTGAGTGCATTCGTCGCATGTTCATGGGATTTAGTTCTATCCCGTTTGGACAGCGCAAGGCTCGTTTATCTTGAGCACCTGTTCCAGTTCTTTAAAACTTTATAGATTCGTTCTCCTAAATTTATTCACCTAAAAATATTGATTGAATATGTTTTAGTTTTGTTTTAATTTTGATGGGGTTTAAAATTTTCCCCTTCTTTGGAGTAACGCAAAAGTAATCGAGTAAAGTAACGGAGTAAATAATCGATTACTTTTTACGGAGAAGTAATTTGTAACGGTAATCCATTACTTTTTCGGCCAAGTAAGTGTAACTGTAATTAATTACTTCTTTGAAGTAACGGGCACAAGTCTG
>JAZHYW010004878.1:0-10638 GCA_037355805.1 Ixodes ricinus
GTCACCGCTATCTTTGTCTGCTCGGCGCGTGGGCCGAGCTTCTTCGCACCGCTCGCGCTGAGCCAGCAAAGATAGTGGTGATAGCTTTCAGCGCACTGGGAGAGGCGCACTGCCGAAGCTTGGGAGCGCCGAGCGAAGGGCGTGAACACATCGGAGTAGGCCACGCACCCTCGCCCCTAGGCTCGCTTCCGGGCGGCGCAGCCTGTACGGCAAGCCACGCGCTCCTCTGTTCGCAATTCGGTTTCCCCCGGTTGGCGAGGAGATCGAACTATAGGGGGCGCTGCGTTCACCAAAACAAATACCGGCTGCGTGGAAAACAACTCCGGCGTTCCAGTGTGCTGCCGCTGGCTGCCGTGTTGTTGCCGCGTTCCCTGCAGGTTTGTTAGAATATAGTATGCTCTTGTTGCGTACCGCAATGCTCAGCGCATGCTTTAGAGCCTGGAATCAGTTTTAATCGCTTTCCTGCCGAAAAAGAACTCAAATCGCAATGGATAAGTAAGAGTAGGGAAGAAGTTGACTGCGCACGACGTGGTGTGTGGTCGTCAATTTTCAAGCGATGCCTTCCAAGCAAACTACGCTAATGGACGAGGAATATACGCGCGTAAATCATGCTTGCATCGACATCTGTTCAAACCGTACATTGTATTTTATAGGTAGTAACTTATTCTGCCGGCAACCGGCACAATAAAACGAGCAAAAAAAATTGCCGGTCGTTGTTCCCATTAGGTTTCGTGTAAAAGGAATAGTCAAAACGAAAACCTCCTAGTTATATGAGTAGCTCAGTGAAAGGGGTCCGTTTCACGTGCCGTGGGTCCCAGGTTCAAATCAAGTAGGCGAACGTTTTTTTTTTTTTTTTGTTCATAAAACATTTGGCGATTTTTATTTATTCCTTTTTTAGAATAATCATTGCCGTCCAAAACTCCCGGCAATCTTTTTTCCCGAGTGGTTGTGCCGGCTGCCGGCAAAATATCCCCACCCTATTTCATAACAGTGCACAAAAGGAGGTTCTTGATACGCAACGCCGTTCCGTCGGAGAATCTTCCAAAGGGATCACACGACCGGGTCGCGAGGCTTCGGAAGCCACCGAGAGGTACTGCTATCATTTGATCACTATTTTATTCCAGGCTAGCTTTTACACTGGAACATATTAGGTAGCAGTATCAGTTCGATATTGTGAGATTTACGCAATTGCGTTAATCATTTTGCGATTCCTTTAATTTCGATTGAGCAATGCAAATGTGTGTATGATTAAGTCTTCGTCGTGCAGAACTCATTGATATTTCATCGTGAACCGTGCACCTTTGAATAACCGATAAATTGAACTGAAAAAGACAACTTGTAACGTTTAATGCCAATGGCAATATGCAGTCTAATTAGCCACATTCTACAATATAATGTTCACCAGTGTGTTCTGTATTTTGGCATTTCAAGAAAAACGTAATGCAATGACTATTTTGGTTGATGTTTTGGTGAAAACATCTCCGGGGCGACGCTGCGCTCGATTACATGATCACATTTCAACACGTCCTCGCCTTCAACGAGGCACCTAGCTCTTGCTCTCGCCAATGTGGCTGATGAACGTTACAAGGGACAGGGACATTGCAAAGCAATGCGTGTGTTTTGTGAGTACGGTTTCTCCAACCTAGGAAGCGCATAAACATCGCCAAACCGCGTCAGTCACGCACGACCTGGCGGGCGCAGTCGGAGCGACGCGGCCGATCGCGAGCGCCTACAGGTGGGTTGGTTTTTGCTTCCAACGAGAATGCGGCGACATATAAAGCAAGGTGAGACAAGCAGGGACAATGCTACCCCTACGCAGATGCTTTTCGAGCAGATAAATATTATCCACATAACTTTCACGAGTCTCAAGTCCTCGTCCTCCACGGCTGAACGAATACTAGCGGCGGGATTGCTATTCCCGCAGAATAGTTCCGACGGCGGCCATTGTGGCCGCCACGGTCGAGTCTCCTCCCCAGCGGTACGCATTGCCGTTTGGCCGCACAACATCTGTCAGCAACCTGACAATGCACCGACAACAAAACAGCAAAAAACAACAAAAAAGTCAGCACGAGGCCATCGCTGGCGGTGAGTTACGCGTTCGTCCAGTGGCCGGCATACTCGCTGCGTACGCAGCCCCTTTCTTGAGGCGATTCTAAATTTGTTGACACTTTCACAGCCCTGCGCACGATCTCCCGCAGCCCAGCACGTGCGTTTGTGTCACTTAGGAAGGCGAGCAAAGCACGCGCCATACGCACAAACACTCAAAATGGTACCGACCAGACTTTCTGGCGTCTCAGCTAGTCTCAACCAACGGTACTCTAAACGGTTGTTTATATCTTTACCATAGGACGCGCTTTACAGCGCTGTCACAGCTACCGGTGCGCGCGCGTTCCATGCACGAGGGCTCATTCCGCTCTCGTGAGGCTGAGCACGGCCGCTACATCACCCTCTCCCGAGCGCGGGAGAGGGTGAGCTAGCGGCCGTGCTCAGCTCGCGAGACGGAATGAGCCCTCGTGCATGGAACGCGCGCGCACCGGTAGCTGTGACAGCGCTGTAAGCGCGTCTATGTAAGATATAAACAACTGTTTAGAGTGCGTTGAATGACTGCCTTCATGGCTCTGTGGTTAGCGCGTCTGCCTGCTGATCAAGGGTCAACGGTTCGAATCCCAGCCGGCGCCGGTCTTTTTTATTTATTTATCGACCCGCGGCGTAGAGGTTAGATAGCCAGATAGATGTAGATAGATACATAGACGAAAAGTGCGTGAAGTATCCAAAGAATGCTATTCGCATTCAGCAAACGTGCAGTTCCGGTTTGCGTCTTTCTGCGCTGTTGTTTGCTGCTTAACTACCATAGCCTCCGTGAGCCCGCATGTCTCACATTGCGAAACAGCGAGGCCGAACAGCCACGCTGCGAAAGCATATTTCCCCGGACGATGCTCGCACTGCACGAGCGCACGTGCTTCGGCAGCGGGGCCTGCAAAGAAACCTACGGAGCTCGCTCTTGCAGCCTCTGCTACTGCTGGCAGTTCATAATCAGCTGGGTGTACACGAACTCATCTCTGTTACGTCACGGCGCGGTGGTGGCGCTGGCGGTCGCACTTCCGGTCTGGGGCTGTGGGCGGAAGGCCCCATGTGAGGCGTGTATTCCTGCGTTGTTTTGAAAGGAACCTGACGAAAACATGTTTTTTCGTCAAACCGCCGCGACTGCTGGCTGTACCAAAAGAGTCGAGAAAGGTTTGAAGATCAGTTTCGCATGTCCTCGGTTCGTCCGAGAACGTGGATATGCGCCGTGAAAATGGTAAACCAGACGCCGCCGGACCACAAGTGCTTCGGCGGGAAACGCACTTTGGGTTGAATTCACGGATACTTGTGGTTATCAGATTTATTTGTTTTGTTCCAACATGAACGCCGGAAAACCGTCAAGTTGTACGGCCCACCTGCGGACTACGTTCAGTGCGTCTTGAAGTTCGAACGGCCGTCTGATCGTTCGAACTGTCGTCTGCTCTTTCAAACGCTTCTGCTTGTCGTCTGCTCTTTTAGACGACACCGGCCCGTAGACCAAATGTTGGCCCGGTACTTGCGTTAAGAAGTGAGCGACGGCCTCCAAAGACCTAAGTTTGAAGATTGGTAAACAGGCTCGATGTAAACAGTGGATACAAGGAGATGTTGATTATTGTTACCAGCGGCCATCACCGAGTTGTTATGCCTGATTTCACTTCGTCCGATTTTGCTTGCGATTTTCAGTATCGACGTCGACCATCTCAGCTACGGTTCACACTTTTGCAGCCCGAGCGACGTCGCGTCTGAAAATTGCGAGCGAAATCTCATCATCGTGAATCAGGCTTTAGCGTACATTCTGCGGCGTCCACGCGGAATGAATCGCCGCATGTCAGATTATTCACGCGAAGTTTTGCGGTGTAACGAGCCTCGTTAATTTCGCTGACGCCGCTCTTTTAGTCAGACATTGCCAGGAAGACGTAGAATCAACAATTCGAACGCGATAAAGGTCAGGGGTACTCACACTGACGCCGATAACATCGCACTTCAATGGTTTGTTTATGGGCGACGGCGAGCTTGTTGCCCACACCCCCATCGCGCATGCGCGGCGCCAGTGGCGTCCGCTAGGGGCGCTCGGGCGCTCCGGTTTGTTTGTAAACATGAGTTGGTGTATAAGCAACCGTAGTGCATGGGAAGCGTAATGACGCATGTTCGAAACGCGAGGCCACAAATATTCTACTTTGCTCGGCAATGGATAGGTTAACATTTCGATAGGTCTATTAAAACCTTTATTTTGGTTAATTTTTACTTAACAGGTTAATCGGTTCGGGTTCGGGCTAGCAATTTCGAGGAGAAAGTAGAAATGCCTACTTCATTACTAGAGGGGACTTTATGTATTTTAGCTGGGGTTGCACTCCTCTTGTATTCCACGGTGCACTTTAGCATTCCTCCTATGATTACAATCTAGGGCGAAGATAAGGTTTAAAAAAGAATGTACAAATATTTCATTCTTTAGAATTGATGTTCGATGTTTTCGTTCGTGGTTTTTTTTGCGGTACAGCGTCAAGTTTTAGAACAAGGCTATACATTTTGCCATCGTTGACATAGCGAGAAATACTTAAAATAGAAATGTGTAATGTTGACACTTTCTTTTAGATATTATGCCGAAATGTCAACACATCCAATTATTCAATTAATTATTCGATTAAAAGGTAACGATTAATCGAGATAACTCTTTTAATCCACGCCCAGTCGTACTTATAAAGTAAACTTCTGACCGCTAGCGCTATATTTGGGCTGAGGCTAAGCGTTTAATTTTGCGGAAAGAAAATGGGAGGGGGGGGATGGTTATCACATCTCAGTGATTGGCTATCGAGCTTCCTTTGCGGGAACATATAGGCGCACGGGACTTTTGGTCAAACCGGCCCCTTGCACTGCTATAACCTGACACCCCGCGGCTCCAGCACGGCAGCCGGTTCAAACATCTGCGCTTGGGTCGACTATATTACAGCTCCTCGCGTTCCACTACGACGCGTTGCGCGACCTCGATCGTTACAGCAACCATCTCGGTCATAAGCAGCCACAAGCGGCCGTAACAGCAGTAGGCCACAGTATAGTCTGCCTGGAACGCCCCTACGACTGAGTCTGTATAGGCGTCCCTTCCGCCTATGCATCGATTGATGTCCTGCAGTGGCAACAAACGACGTCAGGAAAGCCAGTGTGTCATGCTGTCGGATTTCGTGATCCTGGCAGGTTGGGCGTAAAAGTTCTGAAAGAAAAACTGGCTGCATGTTTGGTCTGGTGAAGGCGAGCGGGTTGAACATGAATACATAAAATTGAAAGAATAAAACACGGAGGACAAGCACAGGACAACCACTTTCTTTCATTTAGCAACGACGTTTATTTTGGGCAGAGACATTGCACCCTGAACGAGACCCCGACTAAGATAGGTTGATAAGGGGAAGGCTAGCTGGGAGATGGAAAGGGTGATATGGGGGACGGAAAGGAAAACTCGGAGATGGAAAGGTGATAAAGGGAAGGAAAACGGGAGATGGAAAGGGTGAAAGGAGATGGGATGAGAGAACCACGAGGCACGGGCAGCGCTACCGTGATGGTGTGTATTTACGGGGAGTTGCGAAATTTTTCAAGTTCCGGCCTGATGAATTCTAATTCCCGTCTTGATAAGGTTACTGAGGCCGATGAAACGTTGTTTTCTGCGTTCTGGATGAGAAAGGATTCGATGATTTCACGTCCGTGGCGATTGCGGTGTCCCCCTCTTGTCTTGGTTCCTGCGAAGTCAGGCGCGCATCCAATACATTCGTTCGCGTGAACCGCGATCGGATGAATGGGGTTGTCGGTTCTTGAAGTAGCTTCGTTTTGGTGCTCTCTTAAGCGGTCATTGATACATCGGCCGGTTTGTCCTATGTACTCGGCTCCGCATTTGAGGGGGATCGAGTAAACTTTTTCTGTGCAGCAAGTCCGGAAAAGCGTGGCGTGCTTTTTTCGCAAGCCGGCTTGGCTTCTTGTCGGTTGATCATGTTGCACATGCTTGCCAATTTGAATCTACTGGAAAAGACAACTTTAGTGTCATAGCGTGATGCAATGGAACGGATACGATGGGAGGCATTATGAATGTATGGTATGCTGGCTATCCTTCGACTGAAAGGCGGTTTTGTAGTTGGCTTTGGGTTAATAAGTTGGTGGAAAACAGACACGAGGCGTTCCACCGGATATCCGGAACTCAGGAGTCGTCGAGTTTGGCTCTTTATGCTATCTGTTGCCGAATGTTGACAGGATTTCGTTTTAGCTGATGTGATTAACGTCTTGATGATACCGATCTTGACGGTCTTTGAATGAGCACTCTCAAAAGGGAGCACCGGCTTTTCTGAACGCTGACTGAACGCCCAGCAAACGCCTTCGTTGGTTTTTTCAATCGTAGGTCCAGAAACTGCAGCCCTTCCGAGGATGGATCTTCCTTTTTGAATTTTAGTGTGCCTCCTGCGCTTTCGAACGAGGCCACGATCACCTCGACTTTATCGGATACAGGGTGAATGATCAGGTAGTCATCCACGTAGCGGACTACAGTGCATTCCGGGCTGGTATTCTTGAGCTTTACCTGTATGGTTCTATCGACATAAGAGAGGTAGATTTCACTTAATATGGGTGCAAGGCAAGACCCTATACACACCCGGATTTCTGTATCCAGATTTTTCCTTCGTGCTCGATCATTGTTGATTTTAGGTACAGTTGCAGAAGCTCGAGGAAGCCGGAAAGTGACACTCCGGATGAGTTTTGGAAGCTACAGATTCCGTGTTCGGTGATGGCTTCTTCTACGGATTCGAGCAGAGTTGGAATGTCCAAGTTATAGTACATATCTTCTATGTCTAGGAAAAGAAGTCTAAGTTAGGAGCACCAGTATGAACCGGTTCTAGGGCGTTGATAAGCTCCTGAGAGTTTTTGATTCGATAAGGTTGTGAGGGATGTACGTCGGAAAGGTGTTTCTGGAGAAACGTGGCGAGGTGCTTCTGCCAGCATCCTCTCTCAGATACTATTGTGCGGAGGGGGACGTCCGGCTTATGCGTTTTAGCGGCGAAGAATACTTGCAGATACTGGTTGGAAGGAGCTGTTACCAAATTTTTCATTTTCGGTAGGTTTAGCAGAACGCATAGTTCTTTCAGTTTGCTGCGGAGGGATCCTGAAGGCCTCTTCTTAATCGCTGTGAAGTTTTTTTCGACTGCGGCTTTGGCTTTCGTTTTGTACATTTCGTCATCAATTACTACGAAACCTCCTGTTTTATCCGCCTGAAGAAGCTTGAAAATATTTGGTAACAGCTCCATCCAACCAGTATCTGCAAGTATTCTTCGCCGCTAAAACGCATAAGCCGGACGTCCCCCTCCGCACAATAGTATCTGAGAGAGGATGCTGGCAGAAGCACCTCGCCACGTTTCTCCAGAAACACCTTTCCGACGTACATCCCTCACAACCTTATCGAATCAAAAACTCTCAGGAGCTTATCAACGCCCTAGAACCGGTTCATACTGGTGCTCCTAACTTAGACTTCTTTTCCCTAGACATAGAAGATATGTACTATAACTTGGACATTCCAACTCTGCTCGAATCCGTAGAAGAAGCCATCACCGAACACGGAATCTGTAGCTTCCAAAACTCATCCGGAGTGTCACTTTCCGGCTTCCTCGAGCTTCTGCAACTGTACCTAAAATCAACAATGATCGAGCACGAAGGAAAAATCTGGATACAGAAATCCGGGGTGTGTATAGGGTCTTGCCTTGCACCCATATTAAGTGAAATCTACCTCTCTTATGTCGATAGAACCATACAGGTAAAGCTCAAGAATACCAGCCCGGAATGCACTGTAGTCCGCTACGTGGATGACTACCTGATCATTCACCCTGTATCCGATAAAGTCGAGGTGATCGTGGCCTCGTTCGAAAGCGCAGGAGGCACACTAAAATTCAAAAAGGAAGATCCATCCTCGGAAGGGCTGCAGTTTCTGGACCTACGATTGAAAAAACCAACGAAGGCGTTTGCTGGGCGTTCAGTCAGCGTTCTGAAAAGCCGGTGCTCCCTTTTGAGAGTGCTCATTCAAAGACCGTCAAGATCGGTATCATCAAGACGTTAATCACATCAGCTAAAACGAAATCCTGTCAACATTCGGCAACAGATAGCATAAAGAGCCAAACTCGACGACTCCTGAGTTCCGGATATCCGGTGGAACGCCTCGTGTCTGTTTTCCACCAACTTATTAACCCAAAGCCAACTACAAAACCGCCTTTCAGTCGAAGGATAGCCAGCATACCATACATTCATAATGCCTCCCATCGTATCCGTTCCATTGCATCACGCTATGACACTAAAGTTGTCTTTTCCAGTAGATTCAAATTGGCAAGCATGTGCAACATGATCAACCGACAAGAAGCCAAGCCGGCTTGCGAAAAAAAGCACGCCACGCTTTTCCGGACTTGCTGCACAGAAAAAGTTTACTCGATCCCCCTCAAATGCGGAGCCGAGTACATAGGACAAACCGGCCGATGTATCAATGACCGCTTAAGAGAGCACCAAAACGAAGCTACTTCAAGAACCGACAACCCCATTCATCCGATCGCGGTTCACGCGAACGAATGTATTGGATGCGCGCCTGACTTCGCAGGAACCAAGACAAGAGGGGGACACCGCAATCGCCACGGACGTGAAATCATCGAATCCTTTCTCATCCAGAACGCAGAAAACAACGTTTCATCGGCCTCAGTAACCTTATCAAGACGGGAATTAGAATTCATCAGGCCGGAACTTGAAAAATTTCGCAACTCCCCGTAAATACACACCATCACGGTAGCGCTGCCCGTGCCTCGTGGTTCTCTCATCCCATCTCCTTTCACCCTTTCCATCTCCCGTTTTCCTTCCCTTTATCACCTTTCCATCTCCGAGTTTTCCTTTCCGTCCCCCATATCACCCTTTCCATCTCCCAGCCAGCCTTCCCCTTATCAACCTATCTTATATAGCCGATTCACACGACGGACCGAATCGCGATTTTCGTCCGCGGACCGTGTACCACGTGACCGGCACGTCACCGATTCCTGCGATCCGCGCCTCGTCCGCGGACGCGCGGACTGATAAAGTCGAGCGCCTTTTTCACTCGCGGACTTTTAGCGGGAGATCGACTTGAAAAGCGTTTAGTCTGGCAACGGTACATTGTTTTCTCTTTTTTTGTTTTGTTTCTGGGCGATGAAAACAAAAATGGCGCATCGTTGTGTGTTGTTCGTTCGCTGGTTCATTTTGTCGCGCGTTTCTTGGTTTCACGTGTGAAAGAAACTGCAGAAACTTGTCTGGCTGACGCGACGCAGGTTCCGGTACTCCTCCGGGTCCGCGTCAAGAAGCTCCCGTCAAAACTCGTCTAGCACGCCGCGAAAATACTTGCACGTCCAATCAGGATTTCACCGAGCAAGACCTCTCTTGTGGCTGTGGTGTACTTGAGTGTTGTCAAAGCCGCCTGTGGTGTTGTGCACGAGCGCGGAGTGCGTGAAGGCATCTTCGAACGCCCCTCCGCGAGCCCAGAACTTCGTCGCTTCTACGCGGAACCCTTCTCGAGCAGGACCATCGCCTGTGTCACTCTCATGCTTTGGGTCAGTAAAGCTTGTGGCGCTTCGCGCGAAGCCTATCACGGTGTTTTGTCTCGATCTGTACTTAACAGCGGCGTACGATTTATTATCGCGGTAGCAAAGGTAGATTTCTCTCTTGGACAACGGTGCCACGGTGCGATGTTGGAGTTTCGCGGCACTGTGGGGTGGCGAACAGGTTCGGTCCGTCCTCGCTGGCGTCTGCTCGTCGTGTCCCTCGTGTGGATGCGCTTGGGAGACGGACGATCCGCGGACATGTTGTCACGTGATCAATCCGTCCGCGGATCAGTCCGTCGTGTGAATCGGCCATTATCAACCTATCTTTATGCTTCGTTTCAGCTTGGGTCCAGACGCAGCCGATGCTACGAGCGCGAGCGCTGTGGCCCTGAACAGTGCTTGCATTGCACGAGCGCGCGTGCTTGGCAGGGACACTGCAGGCCCGGACGCGCCGCGCTTGTAGCATCGCCTGCGTCTGGACCCAAGCTGAAACGAAGTATAGTCGGGGTCCACGTTCAGAGTGCAATGTCTCTGCCCAAAATAAGCGTGTGGTTGTCCTGTGCTTGTCCTCCGTGTTTTATTCTTTCAATTTTATGTATGTTTGGTCGTTCTGTCAAACGCGTTTAATTCGGTGACGTTTATACGGTGGGTGGTGTCCTTAGTTCGGGTGTTGCCTAGGGCAGGATGACCTCAGTCTTTTGGTGCATGGGGTGTGTGGTGCTTATGAGGTCAGGTGGTGCCTAGAGCAGGGTTTTGTATGGAAACAATACGTCAGACCATAGTCCCTTAATAACGCTGCTCGCGTTTCCCTTGTGGAGAAGTTGCTACTAACACAGGTACCGATGGGGTAAGCCAAGGAGGTTATTTCAACAGCGGCGGCGATCTCAAAGAAGCCGTCAAACCTAGTAGCGGTCCCCACATCTCCGCGGCAATATTGACGACGTTTAGGGCTACATTACCGCGGTTCGGTTGGGTCAATTGCCTCCGTGGGTGCCTGTGATGGTCTACC
>JAZHYW010004880.1:0-10369 GCA_037355805.1 Ixodes ricinus
GTGACCTCGGGGGTCACGTGACAAGGGGGTCACGTGACCTGGGGACCACGTGACCTGGGGTCACGCTGACCTCGGGCGGTTAAGGGCTGTTTATACTCCAACGTCGACGAACGCAACGCGCGCCGGTGCAGACCAACGTTCGTCGGCCACTACGTTGCGCCGAGAAGCGCCCGAACGATGGTGTTTACAGTCCAGCGCAGACCAACGCTGGTCCAGCGCGCCCTGACGAACTGCCCCACTTTACGCATGCGCGTCTCCGTGGCAACCACATCGTCTCTACGGGATATCTAAGGACGGTAGCTTGCGCCATCTAGCCTAGAGGCAATCGGTCAGTGTGGTTCGTCTTCATGTTGCCATGTCACGCTTCAAATCAACCATTCGGGGTAGCGGTTAGCAGTTCAAAAACAAGCAAATGATGGTGATAACGAATGCAAACCAGTATTTATTTTCTCCTTAATGCCACACAAATGTCAAAAAAAAAAAGCCCGATAACCGTCGAAATCGTGCCAAGCGACTCCGGCGATTTCGCTGGAATGCTTCAATGAAATCTATGCACTCGATATTCTACAGAAACCTCTTTCTGACAGGTGTCCAGTATGTTCTCATCATAGCAGACTTTCACGCTGACTTAAAAACGGACACCGAAGAGAGCGGACGACACCTAAATTACGCAATGTACGCGTTCGAAATCGTAACGCACTCTACAAAGCCTATACAAACAATACAGGACTCAGTCCATTTGTCATCGCGTATCGCTATTATCGTTTACAAGCTGAGACCATTTACAAGCTGGAACAGCCCAATTGAAAATTTCTGGCCGGCTAAATAGTTCAGAGGTTTCCGTGACCGCCGTTCCCGTACATTCGACGATGCTTTTTCGATCGGGAACGACCGCCGGTGAGTGCGACTGGCACATGATTATAAATAGCACACACATTAGGTCATCCTTAATTCTAATTAACCCTACCTCTGGCACGTCATCGAGCTTCCAGCTTTTGCCGGCACCCCGCACCGGCCCACCACCACCGGCTTGTTAGGTCGATAGGCCTATCGAGAATCGAGGGTAGCGCATCCTCGCAGCAGTCCACGTCCACGCACACAATCGCCCAGTCAAGCGCACGAACGTTACATACACACACCAACACGGGAACACGACAACAGCACACGACATACGGCAAGAACGACAGGTTCAGTCTTCAGATCCCAGAAACCAGCATCTCGCACACTCTGACCGGCCCCAACAAACCCGCCAACCGGATTCCCGAATGAGGCATTCGCGCGAGGGCTTCTGGGATAGCCTGCGTCGGCGGCGCCGACGTCCAACGTTGAACGTAGAGCATGTCCAAGTCCGTCGCAAGCTACGACGTCGCGCGTCGAGGCTGCTCAGCGCAGCGCCGCGTTCAATTTGACGTTGGAGTATAGACACCCCGTTCGCAGACAGCGTCAGCGAGCGTGAACGAGCGCTTGCGCTCGTTGAAGTTACGACGGAGTATAAACTGCGCCTTACGCCGACGGCGACGCCGACGCCGACGGCGACGGCGACGGCGACGGCGACGCCGCCTCAGCCGGAAACGGGCGCCTAAGAGCTGCGCTCTAAAACAATAAGAGTGCGATAAGTCACTGAGGTTGCGGCATTAACCAATACGAACGTGAAGCAACCAAAGCATGGAATGTGATGATAGTAGACCACGTCCTGTCTTTATCCTACTGTTGTGCCGATGAAGCGGAGTTTTAGCGGACCGCCCTACCTTGTTGAGCAGTTCCTCCGCTTTGACGAGGATGGTCCTCGGAAGCTCTCCCGGTGCTGGAAGATCTTTCGGGACTGCACTTTGCGGTGGAACGTCTTCTCGAGCAGCATGGCCCCGACGTGGTGACCCAGACTTCGAGATATGTCGCCGTGCACCTGGACATGGGAGGGACCCAAGCAGCGAACCAACGCGTGACGACGCACGGCCGGGACATCATGCTACCCTGTTTCACTTTAGGCACGGAGCGTAGCTACAAGCCTACAAGTGGTATATACAAGAGTGAGCTCTGGCGTTTCAGCATCGTTCTGGGCTGCATATACAGGGTGTTTCACGAAAGGCGGACAAATTCGATATTGCGAAAACTACGCGTCACAAGAAAAGAGGCTTGTGTCTTTTTGGTCCTGGCGCCAGGGCCCTACTTAGAAAATTATTGAAGTCCGAGATAATTGGGTTGTTAAGTATTTTTTCCGTAATTAACTTTTTTATTATTATGTTTAAGGGCATAGTTTCAATTAGATAGTTGCTCAGCGTCATCGAAAACCACTAAATCAACAAGGTGCTGAACGATAAAAGGCACGGCAGCATTTTACGGCTTTCTGAAAACGGTACAAATTCGACGGGTCTTTAAGTTTCGGTTTGTTATTGGAGCGCATCTAGCCTCGGCAGGCCGCGCCCCGTGGAGAGATAGTCCATCCAACCCCTGCTGCGCTGTCATCGCGCGACGCAGCAGAGGCTGGTAATACTATCTCTCCACAGGGCGCAGTGCCGCCGGGGCTGAGATGCGCTCCGATAACAAGCCGAAACTTAAAAACCCGTCGTATTTGTACGGTTTTTCAGAAAGCCGTAAAACGCTGCGCGTGCCTTCCATGTTCTGCAGTTTGTTGACTTAGTGGTTTCTGATGACACTGAGGAATTTTCTAATTGAAACCATATGCCCTTAAACCCAATATTAAAAAGTTAATTACGAAAACATAATTAACAATATAATTATCTCGGACTCTAATAATTTTCTTATATAGGCCCCTGGCCCAGGTCCAAAATGACACGAGCCTTTATTGGTGCGACGCATAGCTTTCGCAATATCGAATCTGTCCACCTTTCGTGAAACACAATGTATGGAGTCGTCCTTGTAGCTGCGGCTTTGCTTGCACATAAAGTGAAACAAATTATAGCTGGCTGGCTGGATGGATGGATCGAGAAACCTTTTAATTTGCTGCATCACCTTGAAAATTAAAAATAATATAACAGCTAACATTTTGTGACACAAATGTTTTTGCAAATTACAATCCTTGTGTCTAAAGTGCCTCATAATTCGCAGCCGGGTGAACACACCTTTGGCTTTACGGATCGCCATGAAAAAAAAATTAAGACAATACAATGCAATGAGTAGACCGTACACTGCGCATTGCGGACCTAGCGGGAGTGTGGTCAATTCAACGTGACGGCACGAGCTCCAGCTAGCAATGCGAAGCTCTAACGCACGATCCACTAAAAGTTTATATTCATTGTTCCTTTGACTTATGCCACCGGTCACAGCACCGCTGTTTGGTCATATCCACTTTCCCAACGTCCATCTTCCCTCGCTCTCCTTAAGCCGTAGTATACTTTTATCAAATCAGACGTGATGAATAACCCAGGGACCCTGAAATCAATCACCACACCTACCCGCTTTGATCTGGACGACCAACGTACACTCCGTCTTCCTGATGCAGGTTGACAGACTTCGGGATAGCGCTTGCACTGCACTGGTTCAATTTATTATCTATAGCGCGAGCCAGTGTCTCTATACGATGTCAGAACTGCTTGTTTCCCAGACATCTAACGTTTATTTTGCGTCTGAGGCATACGTTACTGGCGAGGCAGAAGCAGTGCGGTTGCGCATTCTACTTTATTCTGTCCGATACTGTATCTATCGAAAGCAACGGAGAATAACCACCGGCTTACCTGGGAATCCACCTCGACCTCTTGCAAAAGGACTTCCCAGCAGTTGAACAGGCTGCTGTGATGAGGAGGCTCGTTTTGGGTGAAATCGGTCTCGTGTTAGAGAGACATTTCGCCGACACAGAGACACGTTCCAACGCGACAACTCATCAACGGTTTCGTTCTAAAGTTCTATCCGGACTCAAGACGACAGGACTGCAAGTATACCACCACAAAGATGACAATCCTGTCAAGGATTGAAATTTATGTTTTTTTAAAAATAGTTTGTAATTAAGACATTTATGTGCGTTGTAGTTGAGTTTTCTACTGCTGTTGTTATGTTTCTCGGTTTGCGCTGGTATGCGTATCTCGATGTTCATCGGAATATTTTAGTTTTTGTTCTTTACTGTCATGCTGAAATAACGCTGCCTATACGTGTGTCGCACCGCTCCTCTTTGAACTGTATTGAGGGGGCAGGGGCCCCCTCAAAATGCAATGCCTTTTGTTCCTGCCTCCCACCCGGCAAGAAATGTCACCGGGAATATAAATAAATAAAAAGAAAAGTAAATTGAAAACGAGAAACTGCAAAACTGGAAATAATTAAAGAAAAAGAAAAAGCAATCGAACCAATTTTGTTTTGAATTGTTTTGTATCCGCTCATCGTACCTCGATGAAGATATGATTCAAATTGTATTCTTCACGTATCGCGCAATGCCTTTGGAGATCGTGGAGGCAACAAGCACGCACGTACGAGCGCATTCGTCGTAATGAAGAGCGCTCGCACGCAGGCAGATTGCAAACGAATGCATACACACAATCCCAAAAGACGTTGTCCTTGGGACGGTCCTTCATCCGAACATGAACTCCCGGATAATTAGTTATAACCGTGCATCTCAAGAGCGCGCGGACGCAAGCAAGAAGAGAAGGCCCGAAGTTGATTAGCGTTCTCCGCTTGCTTCGAGGGCTCGCTCGACATTGCTTTCCCATTTTTATTTGTTTTTTTCTTTTATTCCTTTGCACATGGGGGTTGTCTGTGCGGCCTCGCAACGAGGAACGGCAGCAAGAAGGGAAGTTGCGCAGTGTGATCGAGTAACGAGAGTGGTGCGCAGGATTTTCTTAGCTTTGCTCGCTCGTCTCAACGTGAAACGTTGCTCGGATTAGGCCTAGGGGCAGCAGCCCCACGGTCTTTGCAACATGAGCGCCGAGCGGGTTCTTCTTAGTTTTTTCTGTTTCCGCATCGTCGTGTTCCGGTTAATAGCGCCCTGTTGTATAAACCGGATGTGACTGTATGTAAGCTGCAAATGAATAGCCGCTAAGAACTACAGCCGCGAGGACAGCTACGTAATCATCAGACATTATTTCTTTGTGCTTACGCACCGCCATTCGAACGCTGACCCAGCAGTCGTATCCAGTCGATGCCCCGCGCTTGATTAAGGCCACTGATCTCCACTATAGGGAGCTGGATGTCGCTTAGCTGCTCTCCGAGCCTGGCGCAAGTGAAGCCACCGGATGTGCGATGCTTGTCCCGGAAGTTGGTCGTGCGCTGGGCTTCCTAGCGCATTCAGTCTAGATTTTGTACAATGCCTCTTTGTGTCTTTGATTGGGTTTTAATACTCCGTTCTGGATCAAATCCCGAAAATGAGTCATTTAAACGCGGGACATAGTCACACTTGATCAACGAGAATCTCAAAATGTTTACATTGAATGGCTTCCCATGACACTTCGGGTCTGCATGCGCTCATTGCGCAACAAGTAGGCTCCCTTGAGGAAACAGGCGAAAATCTAACGCCCTCGACTCTTTTCGAACCAGCACTCTGAAAGCTACAAAGCCCGCCAAGCGCTCACTTCCGGGACAAGCCACTTACTTCCGGTGGCTTCATACCTGTTTGCTGGAATGCGCCATCCAGCCCCCCTAGTGGAGATCAGTGATTGAGGCAGATGACGTAAATAATGGCTTATCCAACACAAGCAGTTGCGTTGGACAAACAGCGAGTTCAGTGGAATACATACTATACTTCGTTTTACCATTAAGGCCCGTTCACACACTTGCGACCTCTTACAACCGCGTGTCTTGGAACCTCTGAATATCTCTTACAACGAGAGGACACACTGGCGCCATCTATTGGGTAGCAGTGTAAACTTCGAGGTCCGGCATATTTTCCATTTCTTTCGCGCATTATCCTTTCTTTCTTGGCTCTGGAAAAGTTTTGTCAACGTTATATAAACGAGCCTTTCTCATAGGTATTACGCACATTTGACCTCGGAAATCTCCGCATAACCTTCGCTCTTGTAAAATGCAGTTCCAGGGTCACCGCATAGATGGCGCCAGCGTGCCAGTGTGTTGTCTCGTCTTAAGAAATTTGAAGAGGTTTCAACAGGCCTCGTCTGTCTCGGTCGTACTCGGTTGCAAGAGTGTGAACGGGCCTTAAGCCTCAACGCAGCCGACGCTACGAGTTGATTGGATCAATTAGACATGTCCAAAGCCCACCCTATGGTGTTCATCGATGTTTATGTACGTGTTCCGTCAACGATGAACCAATCATAAACAGAAAAGTGCTCTGCACGGTGACGCGCGCCTTTTGACGCTGCTGGATTTGTCTCATATACTCCGTAGCATCGGCTGCCTTCGAGTTAAAGGGATGCTGAATCGGAAATGGTTTTTAAATGTTTTTCTGCACTCTCTGTGCACTGCATGTGTTGAGATGGAACGCTTAAATCTCTTTCCTGATCAATACGAAACGTTCAGCTTCACTACTGTTATTTAATCGCTGTGCATAAATATAGTCGTTTGTAACCAATAAAAATCAATTTTGTTAACAAATTTACAAATCACCTTTCATCATCAGTAGCGAATTTTGAGCGCGAAGCTAGTTCCAAAAGCTATTTTATGTTCTTTCAAATGACGGACTGTTTCAGTGAGTCGTCAGACTTCTGTGCCGTTTCCTCGGGGAAAAAGATCCAGTTTTGTGGTGTTTATCTATTCAATATAACTCCCGCATGATTGCGATAGAGGTCAACACGTTTTGTGTACCTGGTGAGAATAAGTGATTAGTGCTGAGCTGAGGGATCAAAAACTAGATCTCATTGGTATTTTCCTGGTTCCAAGTGTTTCGTCCTTACTCATGGGCTTATGCTCAAATACGAGAGTGCAGTCGTACTTGGCGCCATATGACAGCTGCATTGGAGCAGAAACAAATATGGACGAGGGAATAACGAAATACGGGGTGTCACGGTGTTATGAAAGTAATGAGTGTACAAACTATGTAGATCGGACATTTTTACTTGTCTGACGTTTTGACACGTGGAACTTCCTAAAATCTTTATAAAATCTTTAAACTCCCGTAACTCGTGATCAAGTAAAAAAAGAACAAAAACACCTTTATTTTGAGCAAATTGCGGGAAAACTATTTTGAAGAAGGTCGTTTTCGATTCTAGGAAAACACCTAAGCTAAACAACTAACCTCATAGACCCTGGTAATGCGGGGTATCTCTGAAACTGGACGTATACAAGTTGGTTTATTTTCAATAGTATAGCGTCTTTGTGAGGCTTGACGCCGCCTCGGACGCAAAAGTAATAAAAAACGATGCCTCTCGTGTTGCACTTGTTCTGCGCCCGAAATTCCAGTCGAATTTAGAAACCAGAGCTCTCAAACGCGAGTTGACTGTGGGGGCCAGATAGTTGAACGCCAACGTAAGGCGGAAGTCAAGAAATTTCATTTAGAGGGACCTTCCGGCTCCCTGCTTTTTGTAAACTTGCTGTTTTGCCAGTGTAATCTTTAACTTGTTTAGAAGACTAATTCAGATAAAATAATAGAATGGTGTGTGTATTTAGATTATAATCTAAAACCCTGGAAGTTTGGGCGATTGAAGCGACCACAAAGCGAACAAGAAAGACAAAATGACTACATTACATATTACACCGGTCGTTGTGATAAGCAAACCACCAGTCATACTTAAAAAAATGGGAGCTATTTTATTTTAAAGGTGGATGACCAGCGAAGCTGTTTAGAACACGACGCAGTATTTTGAACAAGGGTACGAACACATTTACACCCGTATTCACCGGGCGCGAGTAGCGCCTGTTTAACCACTGACTAGTGACGTCATCGACTAAAATGATCACGTGGCGAGCGATAGCCGCCGCCAAGTGAGCGCTTGGTATTCACCGGTCGTGTTTAGGGCCTAGTCGCCCCGTGCGACTAAGACAAATCTTAGTCATGGGGTAGGGCTAGTTTAGCCGGTGTTTAGCGGGTGACTAGCGGCTCAGCGCCATGGCCGACTCGTATCACCACTGACCGCCGGCGCTAACAAAGCACTTACTGTCTCGGAACGCTGGGGACACATCTAGAAAGAATCGGAGGAGCAAATATTGTGTAAATAGCAATGTTCAGCGGTCAGAGATACCGCTTAAGAGATCTCAGCAGGGCGCTGGACGACGAGAAAAATACGCGGTTAAGGACGCTTCCATATTTGTTTATGTCGCTGGCAATGCGGCCTCCGTGCTTCTCCCTGGCGTTGTGTTTGATTTTTTCTTTGTAAAACTCTGTCTCGGACAAAATGTCTCTCATTGTAACTTTTTCTTCCTGATAAACATTTAAATATTCGTTTTTATACGATAAAATACCCATTTACGCGTTGGCGTTTAAGTATGCATATGCGTGACCTATCTTTTTACGTCACTTCGCGTTTTAGTTCTGACTAGATAGTCACCCGCTCGCTTCGCGCTCGTGAATACCGCAGAACATAATCGCTCGTTAGTCGCAGATTTCTCGTTTAGCTCGCGACTACTTAGACGTGCTACTAACCTTAAAACGGCGCTAGTTAGTCGCGCCTGGTAAATCGCTGACATTCTCGTTGCTGTTCCCGCCATTGCTCTTCGTAGGCGCGTTGCTCTTCGGGAGTCCGGACTCATTCACGACTCCAGCGAACTATAGGGGGCGCGCTGTTCAGCCAAATGGCGGACAAAAGGAGGTCCTTTTCGTCGTTCAGCACGCGGACCTCCACAAATTTCTTGCACTGCAGCTTAAACTGGTTGTTCTATATGAAAGCAAAAGCAATTTTTCGACAGTAAAAACCTTCTAGTCAATGCATAAAAACAAACGATGTTTGTTTTTATGCTGCCTACAAGAACCAAGGAGCGATAGCGAACGACAGAGTCGAAACGACCTCCTCTCCTGAGCTTCTCGGCGTTGCCGCTACGCGGCGTCGATTTCGCTGGAGTCGCCAATACGCAGCCTGCTCATTACGACGAGAGAAGAAAAGTGAAATTGAAAATGGAGAACGGCAACTTGTCTTTCTGGTTTTTACAGCGAAGCTGTCTATGGCTAGGTTCTGAAATTATTTTTGCGTGCCCGGACAGAGCGTGTAGATCGAGAATTCGCGGCGTCATAGTCTACCCACCAATCGTAGTGCCTCGTTCTCTTCTGACGTAGTCATCGCCCTAGCAACGTTATCAACAGTTGCACTTTGGACTTGCTCTGGGCAGGACGCCCGTAGTTCACTCTGAGGAAGAAGAACGTGCCCTCAAAGAGCGACAACGAGAGCAAAAGCGCGAATCGGCGCGAAAGCGACGAAAAGCCGCTGCCGACGGACGCGGAGAGGCCGACGGGTCGGGACCATCGAGCAGCTGCTTTCTGACCGACGAAGAACAACAGCGTGCCCGTCTGGAGCGTTGGCGGCAGCAGAAGCGTGAGTGTGATCGACATCGTCGAGCGGAAACGACCGACGAGGAGCCGGCCGCGAAAGCCAAGCGTATGCGATGCGCCCGTCAGGGCCCCGAGTACCGTGAGTTGTCAATAGTCATCCGAATGCACAGCTTCGCTGGTTATCCCTCTTCACAAAGTGGAAGGGCACTAAGTTCTTATATACATTCGCGTGGACGACTATGACCGCCCTGCGGAGCCGGAGGAAACTAGACACGCGCGACGGGAACGCCACCCGGCGGAAAATAGACACGCGTGGCAGAACCGCCACCCTGGGAGAGCGGAAGGAAAGGAAACCAGGCACGCAAGGCCTTGGAACGACGACAAAGAGAGAGCTGTGCGAGCGTACAGTTTTTGGTCGCGCACAGGAAAATCGCTAAATCACCCAAACTTCAAGGAGAATGCAGGGAATGGTGTTCCACCCGCCGCACGCGCACGCCTTCCCCGTATAAAATATTGAAGTAAATAAACAAAATAAAGCGTTGACGAACGCGCGTGCAAGATGCCATTTGTTTTAGGCTTTTGCTTTAGAGACAGTTACTGCTGCCATAGCCTTCCCTATACTGACAAAGCCTGGCAGATCGCCACGAGACGCGGCCGCCGAAAGGGAAAAAGTAGGGCGGCAGACAACGGATGAAAGGAGAAGCCATGTAACGGGCGCCCCGCTGCGGCGAGACGCCGAAGCACACTTCTCTCGAGCGATGGAATATCCGCTCGTGCTCCTCGCGTTCCTCGCGCTACCGCTTCTTTTCTCGTCAGGTTTGAAAACCATGTTTCGGGTCCTCGCCGTTGCAAAAGCTGTGTTGCGTAAGGAACGCCAGGGACTTATGGTAAAAACAGAATGGATTTACTATTTACCTAGCGGAGTTAATCTATGGGTGTCGGTCGTCCCTTCCTTCCTTTCCTTCGATCTCCATCGCGCCAAAATGTTTCTCCGTGTTCCTCGTTTTCGTTAACCGCGTATTTACAGGAGCACTGTGCGGCTGTTTCCCGTGAGGA
>JAZHYW010004881.1:0-50581 GCA_037355805.1 Ixodes ricinus
GCTCATTTTTTTGGCATCGTTTTTCGTTCTACGGCGTTCTAGCCGGTCGGTGCCGATTGCATACTTTTAGCATACCGTATACGTTTCTTACTAAGTGCATATGCATACGCTGTCAAAGCTCCTGGCGCGAGCGGGCGTACTTCCAGGGCCGCCCACACTATACTTCGTTTCAGCTTGGGTCCAGACGCAGCCGAAGCTACGAGCGCAGGCTCGAGGCTTCCAGCAAGTCTCCTGCCAAGCACGCGCGCTCGCGCAGTACAGGGCACTGTTCCAGGGCCACACGCTCGTGCTAGTGGCATCGGCTGCGCGCCGATCACGGCGAAAGTCATGTGACAGCACAGGAGGCCTCGCGCACTCTTGAAGCATTCGGAGCGAACGCGGCGATTTCACCGCGCCTCGTCCTGATTTTGCGGAACGCGTTTCTCAACGCGATCGGCGCGCCGCGCGGCTTCTCGCTAGCGTGGGCGGCGCCTTTGCTCTGCTGTTCGTTCGCGCCAGAACGCGTGCAGACGATGTGCGAGATCCGACCCAATGCTCGCGTGAGCAGCTGACAGCGTTGTGCATCTACGCGCCGGTTGCGTGCGAGAGCGTTGAGTGTCGGATCTGCGTTGCGTCGAGAAACGAAAGCGAGCCACCGCCACATCTCTGCTTCGCACGAGGCGTGGAATCCAATTCAAGGAAGAGCTTGGCACACGACGCAAAAAGCAGACATTGTCACTGGTTTCTCGCAGCCGCTACGCGAGTCAAACGCAATGTCTAGCGCTCTCAAACACAATCTGTGCGTAGCGCGGCCTTTAGCATAAAACATAATATACGCACTGACTATTTCTACCCACTACTAGTTGTCTCGTTCCGTATGCATAGCTTGTATGTGACGTCATTCGCGGCCATGCCAGTATTTTATGCGCCGCGAACGTTCGGTTCGCCGTGTTAGTTTCACTGCGCACAAAGTGTAATTCGAAGAAACTAGTAAGTTCGATTAACCGTCAGAACTCAGCAATGTCGACCGCCACTGAATCAGAAGCTTCTTTGTCGCGGTGAAATTGCGAGGGTGAAAGGGTACTATTTCCATCAGTCTTGCCCTCACAAAGCTTGATGACGTAATCGTGGGATCGAAACAAACCGCCTGACAACAATCGAGCGCGGCTCATGGATTGGACACGAGAACTGCGTGAGCACTCGACTTCGGCTCGTAACAATCAATGCTTCGGCAGAGCACTCGGGTATAGTGGCTCCTGTCCAACCACTGCGGTGAGAGAATAGCCGAAGTCTAACAATGCCTGGAGCTCAGCAGGCGTTTTCTACTTTGCCAAGCCCAGCGCGTGGCTACGATTAACGTTGGCGGCATAGGATAGGCACCAGGCCACGTGGGCCCTTGTTCTGGCTTCGAGTTGAGGGGATGAACGATGCTTATATTTCTCGAATTTTTTTGGCGACTGCCATTGCCTGGAAAAGAAATACTAAGGCAAGTTTATTCCATCATTACCGGTAGGGAGTGAGTTCTAAGTATCATTTAGCGCGTTCGTTCCATGGCTCCTTTTAAAAACCTCTCGCAAAAAAAAAAAAGAAGACTATTGGTGTTGTGTTTTGCAATGCCTGAATCCCACTAGAGCGCCAAACAGAAACAGCCGACACCGACAAGCCATGAGCACGTGCGGCGTGTACGCGCCTTTGGCGAGCTTGCAGTATATCGGTGCTCGTAAAGTATAAGCACGAGTGATTGCAAGTTTGTCAAAGATACCCTCCGCGTGCGCGCGACAAGTGCTTGGGGCTTTGTCGGTGTTGGTGTTTCGTTTGTCGCTCTAGTGGGACTCGGTCTCTCCGGCGAATGCCGAGGCGCTAACAATACTGCCGTCATCATTGCGGCTATACGCACAATCACACTGCAGCACTAATCATGATGTCATGTGATGTTGCAGTGCCACGTGAGCGATCATCTGACGTCACCATGTCACGGAGCGTAATGGCATCACGTGACGTATGGGGCATCCCACGCCGCGGCATCAGGAGGGCACGTCATGGTATCGGCCCGACGGTACAATCGCGTGACACCATGACGTTTAGCGGAAAAAACGTCTCCGCTAAGTTTAGCGCCGGAAATTTTCCCAGCCACGACGACCCAACAGGAAACACACCGGGGATTTATTTTGTCTTCTTTAATTACTAATTACGTGCTGCAGACCAATAGATGGTCCAGGCTGGAAGGGAAAGAAGGAAAAAGGACACCAAGGCCCGTGATTGAGTCATGAAACAGCTTCGTAGTTATGGACGGCCTCGTCGAAAAATATTAGCGAGTTTCAGAATAGCGTACGCAAAGGCGCTTTGCGTACGCTGTAAAGATACAGCGTCGCCGCCATGTGCAAAAGTCGCAAAAGCATGTACAAATGTGCATCGTCTCTATACAAAATATACCGCTGAGGCACCTCGCGAATAACCGGTGTCGTCGTAAAAATATATGGGTCGGCCCCTAACCGATTTTGTTGGGTGTTACTCTTCGGATGTCAAGGGCCATGCTTACGTTCGGAACGCGTAGGAATCACTCAGTCACGTAAATGGGGCTCCGCCAGACACGTGCCAAGACTGCTGGCGGCAAAACATTCCATACGTCCTTGAGGAAGTTCGGAGCCGAACGTGAAGACTTCCGATGGTATCGGCGCAATTTCGCACGTGGAAGCAACCGTCCCACTGGTTTGACTGCCCACCATTTCTTCTCTCCCGTTATTAACATGGGTCTCGTGAGGGCTTCCGTCGGGTCAGAGTACGGGATCGGCAGCTTTCGCCGCAAGAGGTTTTTCTTTTCTCTCTCTCTCTCCCTCTCTCTCTCTCTCTCTCTCTCTCTCTCTCTCTGTCTCTCTCGATGCTCGCGGTACCGAATATGCTGTTAATCGCATATTCACACACGACAGACTGATCTAAACGGATTGATCACGTGACGACATGTCTGCGATTCGTCCGCCTTCCGGGCATATCGATGATGGACCGAATCTGCCGAGCTCAGATTCGGCAAGGTTTGACAAATGCCAAACTTTTGAAGAAGTTCGGCAAGGATTCGGCGGAAATTCGGCAAATGTCTGCGCGCGCGAGAACGCGACGTGGCCATAGTTTGCAAATGGACGCCGTGCGGTCGTGCGGTTACCATCGTACAGTGTGGTACAATCAGCGCTTACGGCGAAATTGTGGGTAAGCAACACGCGGTAACACAATGCGTTCGTGAGCCTTTACAAGTGTGGTTCTCTTCAATATTTTCTGTAAGAACAAAAAGTCGGCCAGTACTTTAAACAGTCCACTACGCAAGTGACAAATGATGAGGTACATTCTAGATAACGCGAATTTTATTTGACCTGTTTAGCGATGCAACGAGGTAGTTGAAGCATTGACTGACAATTACAACAAAAGCACTCTCACAATTAAAACAATCCTGTTTTCGGCTCACAAACAGGTTTGTGCCAGATAAGAAAAATAATATTGCTTTTTTGAGTGGCGTTAATTCGTGGTTTATGTATCTGCATAAAACTAAACACAGAACTGTCATGCTCGACGTTGCACATCCGACATTCCTAACTCTTTCCATCTTCCTAAAAGTCCGGGACGCACTTTCATACAAAGCTGACGACAAGTGGCTCAAATCGAAAAAAAAAAAAAACGTGCATATCTACATGTGACTGGTATCTTTTCTGGTGAAGGCTCAGAAACCGTTGCATTCGTTTTCGCGCACGAAAGGGAATGAATTCCAGAGAAAGTAAGAACGCAGTGCCTCACCTTTGAATTAACATTGTACACCACACTTGCAGGCTTGCGCTGATGAGGCATCAAAACCCGAAACTCCCGTAGCTGGGATTCAGGACTGCATTCGCTACTACCCAAACTCGTTGTCATACCACTTTCTGGATGCAGACACTAAAATTGCAAGTAAACACACAAAAACAACACCGATACAATTATCCTGTAGAATATCCTTATTTAGTAATAACTGTGTCAATATGCTTTACATGTTGCATTTAAATTAAGAAAAAGAAAACATTAAACGCACCGCCAGAAAAAACTAAATATCGACGTTCAGTCTGGTAACAATATTTTGCCCAAGATCTTTGCCGAATCTTTAGAAAAGGTCGGCAAAGTTCGGCTTTGACCGTCCCAGAATCGGCGTCGAACTTTCGATTCGGCAAAAGTTTGAAGCTCATCACTAGTATCCAAACGAGAGAGACGACGAGCAGACGCCAGCGAGGACGGAGCGAATCCATTCGCCACCCCAGTGCGGCGAAGCTGCAACATCACTTTCCTTAACACCGTTGTCCAAGGGAGAAATTGACTTTTGCTACCGGGATAAACAATCGTACACCCTGTTACGCACAGATCGAGACAAAACACCGTGATGAGCTTCGCGAAGCGCCCGCTAAGCTCTACAACCAGGGCATGACAGTGACACAGGCGCGGCCCTGCTCGAGAAGGGTTCGGTGTAGAAAAGCGACGGAGTTCTGGGCTCGCTGTGGGGCGTTTGGAGATGCCTTCGCACTCCGCGCTGGTGCGCAACGCTGAAGTACACCACAGCCACAAGAAAGGTTTCGCTCACGAGCCCGATTAGGCGTGCAGGTATGGCGTGCTAGACGAGTTTTGACGGAGCTCCTTGACGCGAGGAACCGGTGTAGTACCGGAACCAGCGTCGCGTCAGTCGGACAAAGTTCCTGCAGTTTCTTTCACGCGTGGAACCTAGAATCACGCAGCGGAGTGAACCAGCGAACGCACACAACACAACGATGCGCTATTTTTGTTTCAATCGTGAAAAAAAAACAAAAAACACTGTACTGTTGCCAGAATAAACGCTTTTCAAGTAAATCTAAAAATCCGCAAATGAAAAGGCGCTCGACTTTATTACACCGCGCGTCCGCGGACGAGGGCGCGGATCGAAGGAATCGGTGAAGTGCCGGTCACGTGGTACACTCCAAAAAAAAAAAAAGCCCGTGCGTTTTTCTTTCCCGCAGAACACGCGGACAGCTAATCACTGCTGTTTGCGGAATCAGTTCAGCGAATGACAATTCCGAAACATACGTTTAGACCAAAAAAGCGCGAGACTTCGCTTTTTGGGTCTAAGCACATTTGTTTCGGCATTGTCATTCGCTGAGACTGACTGCACAAACAGCAGTGATTGGCTGTCCGCGTGTTGTGCGGGAAGATGCGTCGGGCGGTTTAGGTGTACACGGTCCGCGGATGAAAATCGCGATTGTTGTTGTTGTTTTTTGTTGTTTTCATGTACATGTTTTGTTCTTTGACTCTCTCTCTCTCTCTCTCTCTCTCTCTCTCGTATATATATATATATATATATATATATATATATATATATATATATATATATATATATATATATATATATATATATATATACAGAAAACAATTTCAAAAAGTGTTCTATCTATATCCGTTTTTCACCTCAAGAACCGTAGGAAAAAAGTCCGGCTTCTCGCGGATGATTACTAATTTTCACCTTTAGGTGGAGATTTAAGATATATTTAGTAGCATTTTGGAGTGGATACACGTTATCTTATCAGGGAGTACACGTTTCAAACGCCAAAAGCATCGCCTGTGCCTCTGACAACCAAATCTGGCGAGAACTATTTCGTGCGGCGTATGAACAATGCGCAAAACTTACTGTTTTCTTGGGGTAAAAACGGGTATAGTTTTTTTTGTCTTTTTTTGTGGTAAATGTGTGAGAAAATTGACTAGTGGTTAATATCACGTCTCTTGTCTCGACTACTGTTTATGTCGATTGTTAAAATGTTGGTTGTCATAAGTTAATCCTTCAGCGTGCTCTCATCGGAAGAAATAATAAGGTGCATATATCGGCACAAAATCTACGTGTTAGGCGACGCATTCAGTTGTTAAGTCGGAGTGAATAGTGCTCTAGCTTTGTGAGCTCGTTGTGGGGTAAGTGATTGCAAAAATGAAATTCTTATGTAAGGCGATATTTGCAAAAGCTTTTTTTAATTGTGTATCTCTTAAAATAAATATTGCCACGAGTCTCGTAAAACACACAATAGAGACATATAGTATATCAGCTGCTTACTGATCTTGCATTTTTATGTTAAGCGTTAATAGACATCCTATTATAGATTTCCTAAGATTGTTGTTCACGTATACGAAATGAATTTTCTTGATTTATTTGGAAAATATTGGCATTCATTAATCGAATGGAAGCTTTTTATTCTTCAAAGTGGCCGCGATCGCGCATTAAGATTTTTTAAATGTTTTTTTTTTTTTTGTAAAAGAATGCTAAGAAATATTGATCTAGGTAGTGAGTCAAAGCTTTTGCACGTCACGAAAAGTAATTCAAACTGCATCCAAACTGGGGCACTAAAAAGCTATTCTCGTATTTTTTTTCGTCCGTATTTAACTATCCCTACCTTCTATATTTTAGGTCGGTGCATTCGCCATCTCAGGCACCAATTCGCAGGTGCAAATGTGCCATCATTTAAATAAAACTACTCATATTATACACGCAAAGATAGCATCCTATATTTGAAAAGGAACAAAACAAGTTTATGACTCTACAAGAAGCAAAAACCAAATACAAGAAAAAACCCAATTTGAGCGACACCAGCAACGCAAACGAACTAATTTTCACTTTATGTCTACTCTCAGACCTTCAAGAAAGAAGCCTCTAAAATATTGCCATAAAAAAATACAGCAATAATAAGGAAGTTACGCGTGTAAATAAATCAGGACATATCTTGTACTATTACCTAAACATTAAGAGACTGTATAATTTTATGGAGAATGCACTTCGTGTAAATCTTCTCCCAACGCAGGCCGTAATGAACGCTCACTTGAATGAGAATCAACTGCGACGTAGTTCCTGCAATCACCGCGGCACACCCCCAACTGTTCGACACAGGATGTCTTTCCGTTGTGCCGTTTCCCTCTCGCTCACGTTTCCGTGGGCCTAGACCTCAGACCGACATCCTTGCTATCGCAGCCGACCTCAGAGTGTAGATACTAATTCCACGTGTGTTTACTTCATTGGCTTTCTTGCAATACTGCGCGATATGTAATTCGTTTTTCTGGGGGTCTGGAAAGCGATTTCTCCTTATAGCAACGTTCGCATCTTCAACGTACCCACGAACTACGCAAAACCCGGAACCTTAACACAATGTAAATAAAACTCTCTAAGATTGCGTTCAGTCCGCACCTGGGTTCACCCCAGGTGTGAACTGGGATCCCAGGTGTGGACAGGGTTCAGTCCACGCCTAGAATCCTGGGTTCAGTCCACACCCTTGTCCGTTTCGATCTGGATGAAGATCCCACCGGCGTGTGGTCGTGTATCAATACTGCGTAGTGCACGTTAAACACCCCAGGTTACCAGTTGTACTGCACTGACTAAATTGCTCATCAACAGCGGAAACCCCGGACGTCCACTGGGGCTGACAAACTTCCCACTGTCTAAGCACAATTAGTTTAAGCAATAGGCGAAACGAGCTGCAAGTACCCTGCTACCCTGCCCTATATCTTACGTACGAACGGATCCAGTGAGTGGTACGGGGAGTATCATATATTCCTTACTCTAGACATAAGCCGTAGAGCTCTAATTATTTATTTAATCTTTAACTCTGTCATTTATTTATTATTTCCACTTTATTCGTACACGTAGTTTCGGTTCATTGGGATAGTGTACAATAAGACTCCTCTCTAAACAGAATACTTAATGTGTGGACAGGAAAGAACCCAAAGGCAATCCCAATTAACGTTCGTCTACTCTAATACACGCGGTGTAACTCCCAGCACAGCCGTGACAAGTCCCCGAGCAAAACGGATGTAATAGAAAACGGAACGCCGATCTTCTTGGTCACTGAAAGGATGAGAACGACAGAGTGCCTCCTTCGGACGCCCGGCTTCCAGCACGGGGTTGTTGCTTTCCGCCGTGCTTGAGCCGCACGTGATCACCTCGAACCTCACGAGGCGCCAAAGTCCCATCGAATGTAAACTCACTAGTAGGGCTAGAACGGCCAGGCGTGTCTTTCAAACGCCCGGCCTTAGGCCCTCACACCATGCCTTCCGTCGTGCTTTGGCTCAAGGTGCAAGAGGTTCCGAAGCATTGCCGAAGGTGGGAAGTTCGCTCTGGAGGCGGGACAACTGAAGCTCCTACCTGTCAGTATAAGTTTAGCGGAACAAACTTTTCCCCTTGAGCCGCGATATTCGAAGGACGTCGATGACCTCAATGAAGAGTTACGGGACGCACAAGTGTCGTCGCCGCGGCCTTGAGACGCCGGACTTGAGCGAGCGTTCACCGCGAAACCGGTCAAGGCGTTCCTGGGGGTTTTCCCACAATGTCGCTTCACGAACAATGCTCGCGTCTTGTAGCGGTCACGCGTTCCTTCGGGCCCCGTAGCGTGTGCCCATTAGTGGGTTTATCGGCTGTAGGTATCTCTGGTACGCCCAGTGTTATGTATTGCGGTATGGGACGTTCCGAACTGAGGGTCGACTGGTCAGGCAAACGTTCGAACTTTAAGCAAACTTTGGCGTGGTAGATTCATTACCAGTGTTCCCCTACTCTTACGCAACCGTATAAAAGTATGTTAGAATATATATATATATATATATATATATATATATATATATATATATATATATACACAATATCGTCATTAACAGCTTAATAAACGCGGAACATGGCAAGTTCAGCGCATCTTGGTTTTCCTTCACAGTCGATAAGAATGCAGCACTAGCCGATAAGGACACCGAAGAACAAATCACAGCGCGAGGTTTTTATTTTCTAATACGATTACTAATGTTTAGACAATATAAGATCGAGCATATATACTTTATTAATTTATTTGGTTTGTCAATACGAAACAGCGAAGCAATATACGTAGAGTTCCGCGTTTTGGTTTTATTATATCAAAATTCGGGGTACTTTTTTCGGTTTTTATTTTAAAATTTAATTTTCGATTTTTTTCGGCGTATATTTATTGACCAAGAGTTTACCGGTTTTTTCGGTGAATATGAAAGAAACAGCATCGGACACCGGACCAGATGATCCTTGTAGCTGTGATATTTGTGATCACTCAAGAATAACGGCACATATACATACGTGGTCTTCGCTACACCTTCCGTCCGGACACACACTCAAAATCGCGGAATTCGCGGGCATAATCTTCAGCGCGCTTCTTTTTCCGTCCCATTCTGACTACGTGACCGTCTGACGTGATGACCGCACAAAACCCATCGGAATGGCAAAAAAGAAAAAATCCATTGTATTTATGTTTTTAGCCAGAGGGAAGTTTTAGAGAGGGTGTTAAGAAATGTATTAACGGCTCTCCTCGATGTCCTCTGAAGTGCATGAAGCGAAAAACCTTATACTAGGCCAAATTCGAACCTTTTTTTTTAGTACACATATGTCCCGCGAAGGCCAATCCAAGACCTTGGAAGAGGGCATTCACGAACGAACCTTGCAAAGACCTTCTCTCTCTCTCTCTCCCCCTCCCCACACACAGACACACCTCGAAGCGGCCCTAAAAAACTACCCTCTTTCGGTTAAAACCGAATTTTAGAAAACGGATCGGACAAACTTTTATCGGTTTATATCGGTTTAAATCGAAAACGCCGAACCTACAAACTGACCTTTTTCGGTTAAAAACGAATTTCCGAAAATGAATTCGGCGTACTTTTATCGGGTTTTATCGGTTTAAACCTAAAAATCCGAACCCTAAATACACGCAATGAATGTTGCACATACGTTCGTGTTCGATTTCCGCGGATGCGCATAGCAGTCGAACTTCAGTCAAACTTGCGTCGAAATTCGCCTTTGAAGTTCGCTAATGTCAAACCTAGTACAACTCGCTCGTTACGGTGTGTACTTGAGTTCTGCCTAATAACCATTAGCGTGTATACTATATTAGTCAATCTGAAACGACATCCGAAGGAAGGATGAGTTTGTGTTTTACGCAGCAAGCTCTAGGCGATGTAATTAAAAGGGGCCATGGAATAAATTTTGGGTTGGGATAAACAAGTTTAGATTGAGATTTTACTAATCTCATGCCGTTTAGTGGGCCAAAAGAAATAGGGTAGATAATCGAGCGACTGCTTTTCGGTACGATTATTTGAAAATATTGCGGACTATTTCGTACCTCCTTTCCTTCGAAACCTTTCCGCCTTTTCATTGCGATACATCCGCGGTACCCAAATCACGTCAGCCTACCCCAACTCACGCACAGGACACGTAAAGTTCGCCCCAAAGTTCGTCGGAAGTTTTATTGCAACGCGCATGCGCGGAAATTAAGAATGAGTTGACGCCACCTTGCGGAGGAGGAATGCAGTGCTTATTGGGTGTATTGCGTCCAGTGTCGGCGGTACCGCGTCAGAAGTAACGAGCTTACCGGTGTCGCCTTACTTTTTTCGGTAACGTGCTAACGCACTCGTTACTTTTTCAGAACAGCAACGGGTAACGTATTTACGTATTTATGTTCTAGAGATTTCTTTGCGTTTCTTCAGTGAGTACTTATAACCTTTTTGTTGCGCTGCAGCTTGCGCTACCTAGCCACAAAACATTCCACCTCTCACTTTTCAAATTTGTGCTCTTACCTTCCGTCTCTCGTTAAATCGTCTAAAGTCCCCGACTTGCGCATTATCACACTTCTCTAGAGTTTTGCTGCCAATAACTGAACAGCGTTGCCCGAATTAAAGACGACAATTTAAAATTTTGGGGAAACAAGAATTTATAGCTGTTATTCTTAAGGCATGTAGTTGGGCTAGTTGGTAGTGCATACTGGTTTGGTGGGAACAGCGACAAAAAAGCGCACTGTTATTTGTGTTTCTTCGGTCTTTAGCGCTGTTCCCACGAAACAAGTTTTGTTTAAAAGTTTACGCAATATAAAAGCGAACATATAAACTTTTAATTATTTAGTTATTTTTTTCATGTGACGCAATTAGTGTTGTAGGCATCGCCGAAAGAGAGAGTAACGAAATACGTTACTCGTTACTTGCAAATAAAAGAAACGCATTGCCGAGCTACGTTTACGTTACCTCAAAACAAAAGGAACGAATTAACGCTAACAATAAAAGTAACGCACGTTACTTTTGTGTTACGGTTTTATTTATGAAATCGCCCGTTTTATTGTTTTGCGGTACAGGTATGCATAAGTGCCACAGTTCAAGAAACATTATGTTCACGCAGACAAATGAACATAGTTACGTTCATCTTTCTTTTTACGGTTTAACGCTAAATAGTATTTAGGTTAAACCGCTAAAAAAAAAGATGAAATAACCATGTTCATTTTCTGCATGAACAAATTGTTCGTTCTGCATGACAGCGCTAAAAGACCGAGGAAACACACAAACAGTGCGCTTTTTGGCGCTGTTCCCACCAAACCAGTATGCACCACCAACTAGCCCAACTACTATGCCTTGAAGAATAACAGCTATAAATTCTTGTTTACCAAAAATTTTAAATTGTCGTGCGTTAATTCGGGCAACACTGTTCAGTTATTGGTAGCAAAACTCTAGAGAAGTGTGATAATGCGCAATGTTGGGGAGTACAGACGATTTAACGAGAGACGGAAGGTAGTGCAAAATTTGTAAGGGAGAGGTGGGAATGTTTCTTGGCTAGGTAGCGCAAGCTGCCGCCCAACAAAAGGTTATAGTTACGACAATAACATGCACCCATCCATCCACCGCTCGTCTATTTTGCCAAAAGACGGAAGGTTTGCCGAACTATGTGAACCATTGATGTTTGACGTCTAACAACGTTCGACTAAAGATTGCGGAATCTCTAACAGCAAAACACAGCACAGTAAGTTCTTAAGGACAGTCGAAACTTGGCCATATGCGCGTGCAAACCCCTGTTGAATGTTTGAAATGCGTGCTAAAAAAGGGGGGAAGAAAAAGACAACTTTTAGTCGTTTTATTTTTCTTCTTCGTCTGCGATTGATTATTTTACGCTGACGAATGACCCCCATTCTGGGTTTTTTTTTTTTCTGTCTTTGGTAGGCTATTTTCGTTCATGATTGTCTCGACGCAGACTAAGCATGCAGAAAAAGGAAAAAAGGGCTATGGCCTTCGAGAACAGCGGTACCACAATTGGATATAATGAGTGCTTCCGGAAAACACGGCTCTTTCATAATTTCACTATTTCACTATAGCCGCGCAACGTACCGTGCAACGATAATGAGGTGTCTCTTCAGCATCCCGCTATTCATATCGTTATTTCTTGCTGTATTCTTCACCATATACTGATGAGTCGTCGTCGCGTCCACGACACAGGGAAACAGCATTTTCAAGAAATAATGCAACCAAATAGAATGTCAAATAGTCTTGGTTTTGTATGCGGTCGCGAGCGACGAAAATGGGACCATTGATTGGTAGTTGCTGGATCTAAAACGAGCAAGGACTAAACTGCCACTCTTGAAGAAAAAGTTATAACGGAATGCGTATGGTCATTGACAGTTTAACAAAGGCAGGACTGACTGACGACTCTCAATCATCTTATTATTGCTCCCCAGCCAATGAGGTTGTAGCGTTTGACGATAAGAATGCCTCAGAACAAATCACGCAGCGTGAACAGAGTAAGTCACGCCATGAGTTTCTGAAGTTGTCGCCGACTATTCGGGGCGCAAGTTCATCTGCTTCGTTTGCAGGGGCTGTGGTGACGTCAGAACCCCGAGCTCTGATTGGCTCTGATGGAAAGATAGTGGGTGAACCTCAAAGCAAGCGCTGCTTCGAGGTCTACCCAGTATCCTTCAATCAAAGCCAATCAGAGCTCGGCGTGATGACGTCACACACAAGCCCCACAAAAGAAGCAGACGAACTTGCTCTCCACATAATTTTGTAGAAACCGAGGGTGTTTCGAAGGCGTTTTGCGGCGGTTTACGTTTCTGCTTTGTGAGTCTGTACATACCGAGAAGTTTGTGGCGCGCTCGCGCGACAGACTCACGGAGGAACGAATCCATCTTGAATACCGTAGTAGACTGTGAGCGCGACGGAAGCCGGCTACAGGATGTTTGCTTTTGTATCGCGAAGAGAGTGTAGAGCCGCTCCCTTCCCTCCCGTATCAGCGAGGAGCACGCTGTACGCGGTTGGGAAGGCGTCCGCAATAAGCGGCTTCTCTAGCTGATGTGTCCGAAGTGAACAGTTGTCTGGCTATTAGCAGCTGTCCGCGATGAGCGGTTCTATGGTTTTGATAGCCAGCAGCGTTCTCCATTCATCTCCGCGAGGGCGCCGGGGATTTTCTCGTTGAAAATTCCCGAAAATCGCTTGGAATTGAATTAGATAACGTTAAATTCTGACGATTTGGCATCTGGGCCAGACGGCAGGCTAAAGCCGGGGTCACACTGGTCATACATCATACAAGAGGCAAACTCCAGACATGAGTCACCGCAATGTCCGTGGTTCAAATGTCGCGTGCCAGGTTTCCTTTTTTGAAGTCATTGCCATGTGGCATTCGAAGCAGGGATCTGGCGGTGACTCTTGTTCGAATATGTACGCAGACTGTCTTTTGCATGATGTGTGTAAGCAGTGTGACCCCGGCTCAACGCTACATTTGGTCTCTGAGCGCTCGGCGATGCGCCATTGACGTTTTGCGGCAAAAACCGCGGCTCTCTTTTTTTTTTTCACAAACACTTGTTATATTTGCGTTTACCGCATCGCTGTCTAATGCAGTGACCCAATCAGGACGAGTTGCAGAGATGAGCCAGTGGTTCACCAAGACCTATAAAACTGGAAACTGCGCATTGATAGTAAGATCGGTGACTTGCAAAATGTGTGTGTGTGTGTGTCGTGTGCGTGTGTGTGTGTGTGTGTGTGTGTGTGTGTGTGTGTGTGTGTGTGTGTGTGTGTGTGTGTGTGTGTGTGTGTGTGTGTGTGTGTGTGTGTGTGTGTGTGTGTGTGTGTGTGTGTGTGTGTGTGTGTGTGTGTGTGTGTGTGTGTGTGTGTGTGTGTGTGTGTGGTGTGTGTTTTGCATTGCCGACAGCGGAAAGTTTTGCGAGAGGCGGAACTCCGCGAGTTTATGGTGGCTCGGACACACACCGGTTTTCCGGGTGTCACGTGACACGCCTCATTTGGGACGCGGGACACGCTCCGCCGTCCTTCCCACGTATTACAAACACAGCGTGGTGGGACACCTGGGGCATCGATCTTGGGATACACACGCGGAAGTTTGATCGCATCGAGTTATTCCGTCCTGCGCCAGAAAAAGCAAAACGGCCTCGTGAGCGGCAACATGATCCGCTGTAAACACGAAATTGGCAGCGCTATGACACTCACTTTGGGTGATAATTGATTAGCGAAAATATTCGGGTCGACCATTCGAAGGAAACGTACCTTTCGATGATCAGTCGCCGCAAAAGTTTATATTTACTTTATAAAAAAATCTGGAGCGCCCAATTTCACGTAAAACACTGGGAGAACCAATACCTTCACTATAAATAGGTTTACACCTAAAAAATAGTCTGCGCTTTGGCATTCACTGTCGTAAAACTAAAGTTACTGAACCTTGTGAAAGTAAAGCCATTGCCTTCCGTGCCTGCTAACTGGAACTAAACAGATACTAACATACAGATGACGAAACCTCGCAAGGCGATTGGCTGATTGGTCTCCGTTGCCGTGCCGCCATTTTGGTCCATTCAAATATTCGAAGCTTCGAAAGGGTCGTCCTGAACCAGCCGCACCGAGATCGCTAAGGAGTATCATCGAATACCGAAAGCGTTCTTCGCCAATCTGAGCATCATTGGCGCTGTGTATGCAGTCAACTTATCGGTCAAGCGTATCTTCACAGAGCTCTTAAAATGACATTGTTCCCGTTGCGTACATCAAGACAGGAAAAAAATTTTTTTTAATGGCACCGAGGACCGATTGTTGAATGGTGCTGGCTGTGAGAATGTGTGTGCGCTTGTTTCACCGACGTGTGCCACCGTGAATTTCAATCGGCTCATGAATAACAAAGAAATAATAGAAAAAAAGCTACTCATTCCCTGGAACAAAATGGCGGCCGAACGGGGAGCTTGGCGAACTTTCCCAAGATCCAGTGACTTTAGGTAAAACGCTAGCTCAGTGACACAGCTGGGACTGTTTTTCTTTTGAGTCCCAACATATTTTCAGTTCCGTCATCCGCTGCGCTCTTTCCGTAGAGTGCTGCGATTTGCTCTCCCAAGTGCATTGCGGGGAAAGTAGACTCCCGGATTTCTTCTCCGGCGTTTTGTTGATTTAGTTTCCCGATTTGCCCGAATATTCCAAACACGCCAACAAAAATCAAAGAAATAATAACCCAAATATTCGACCAATTTTTCTTTTTCTCGCGAAGATATTAAATTTAAAATTTAAACCCTCGCCGTGCTACTTTGTTTTTGTTTTGTTTTTAAGTGAGGTTTTACTGGCAAGATTGAAAAAAGTGTCGTCAGTGGAAGGCAGGCGTTCACTCTTTGGACTGTAGACTTCGTTGCCAACGGATTACGAGCAATTTCGTGGTGTCGAATGAATGCTTTCGAAGCTTGCTCCAGCACCTGCGCCGCGGCACGAACCAAATGCTCGCCATAGTCCATTTTCGAGACTGGTCGCTTGACCCGCAAACCTTCCTGCCGCTGACGTCACGGCACTGAAAAGCGCGGGTATGTGCGAAAATTGATTTTAGCCATCATCCTCACTCTCCGATTGCGCAGTAACTATTCTGAATTTCAGCGATACTAGAGAGCGTATAGGAAAAGGGCGCTACTTTCCGGTGATCCCAGAAACATAGTGAGTTGGGGTGGCTCGAAAAATCGCCGGAGTACTCCTTTATGCCCGAGTCCCACTAGAGCGACAAACAGAAACGAACGACAGCGACAAGCTTCAAACACACGCAGCACGCTCGCGATAGTTCCTTTGGCAGGCGTTTAGTCGTTCGGTGCTCGTGAAGTAAGCTCGAGTGATTGCAAGCCTGCCAAGGATACCCTCGCGTGCATGAAGCTTCGAGGTTTGTCGCTGTAGTGTGTTTATGTTTGTCGCCCTAGTGGGACTCGGGCACCGATGAACGCCGGCTCTGTGCGAATTGCGATCGTCTTATGATCGCGCCACAGACAACGATATTCGGCGTCATCCGATCAGAATGTCAAAGAACGAATCACGTAGCGAGAAACGCAAACATGCCAAGTCGAGCCGTCCATTTTATTAACTGTCGGGAAATATGGGTTCATCTAGACGCAATTAACGCCGGTTACAACCAGTCTGGACCAACTCTAGGCTCCCAGAGCTCTCGTAACTTTTATACGTTGATCAAGTGTGCCCTAATTAAAGCCCTCTATCCTGGAAAAAGTGGCGCCATTCATCGTTCTGGAAATGTTCGAGACACGTGCCGCGCGCCACTTCTGGGAAGAACATGGCGTCTGAAATCTAGCTCAGTGCTGCGCAGTGCCGCCATGATCTTCCCAAGGGCTGCACGTTGCAAGCGGCTCGTGCATCGACGCACCTTGCGCTACTTTTGAAACATGAAGGGGCTTTAGCCCAAATGCGTTTTTGACGCCACTGATGCAGGGAGGGGCACGCCAATCGAAGGCAACACAAATACGCGGTGACGAGAGACCCAAGCTTGCGTCCTCATTGGTCGAGGTCTGGGGTAAACAAAAGCACGTGAGTGCATTTGGCAGGTAGACAAACGCACGAGAAGCGCGAGGAGCCCACGACCTTGCAGGCCACACAAAGAGTATTCACTAGACGTCATACTTGAGCGTGTTGTACGCCAGGCGTGCTCAAAACGAGCTTATATTTATAGGTTGCTAAGACCGGCAACCTTAATGGCGTGCGGAATGCACGTTGAAAATACAAACTGTGAAAGTTCTCGCGTCAGCACACGCTACAGAAAGCGTGTGCTGACGTGTGCTGCAGAAAGGCGGGGGTTTGCGAGTCTCACTCATCTTGTTACCGCTCTGCGGCTAATGAGGCTATGTTATCAGCCGAAGAAACTGTCGCGTAGTCCAATCAACTAAAAATATGGCGTTTAGAGGCATCGATTATGTACGGTATAACGCCTCCAGCAGATTAAAATGTCATACAAAGAACACTGAAAGAGGCGAGCGACGCTGCGCGAAACTGAGGGAAGGTGCAGTGATTGGAAATGCAAGAAGCACTCGCCTGTTTTGGTTTCCGTTCCTCTGACCCCATACCTTAGGAAAGGCGAAAGCACGACGCGGCCACCGATGTCCGCAATGTTACGGACTTTGCGACCATTGCGTGAGAGCTTAATCAACGAACGAAGTAACAGCGGACTTCGATTGGTTGATCCAAGTATCGATACCTAAAGCACAGGTGCAAATTTATTGCTATATCTTAGTAACAATAAAGTTAGCGTAGAATTTTTTTTTCTTTCGGCACACAGAAAGTGGTTGTTGATTTGGAGAAGACGTTGTTAGGGTTTCGTGGAATGTGTTTCGCGCTCCATGTGTGTCTGGTTGCTTTTAACGATAAAAAATATTTATGTTCCAACTCGCGCACAACCCTGTCGTGGCAGGCTTCCAGAACAGCGAAATGGCGTCGTACCGTGCCGGGTTCACACTCTGAATTATTATTATCTTTTGTTTTTATGGTCACCAACAGCAGAAGAAGCACCGGGCGTAGCTTATTATGTTAATTGACGCTTCTTGCTCTGTGATTGGTTGTGATCGTTTCCTTTATCGGCTAATGCCGCAGTCTGATTGGCCACGGACCGATAATGAGATGCTCGGCCGACTTGGTCACGCCAGTGTCCCTGTGGCCGTGGTCTCCTGTCGAACTTTAAAACATCCAAAGTTAATCCTTTTAATTGCTCGAGAAATCGTAACTCCAGGCCTGCATTAGGATTCGAAGCCTCGACCGTTCTGCTTTGTCGTGTGAACAACTAAAACGTTGGTACATTATTTCGAGGTACAAAACGGCCACTATGTTCATGAGGTTTTTCGTGCGAGAAGGAGCTCCAATATACATAGTACACTCTCAAGAAAAAAGGGTGTAAAAGGGTGTATCGTTACACCCTTTGTCCCATATAATACACCCCAAAACTTCATTTCGACGTAAAGAGCCCTATAGCCGAACAGACGGCCCCAAATTTTACGAGGGGCTTGATAACGGTGCGATATAACTTTTTAAATAGCTAAAGTACGTATCAAAGACCACATAAAGAAAACACCGAGTTTTTACAGTAGGGCCAAGAAAACCCCGATTATGTTTTTTTGTAGTCAGTAAAACGTACATTAGCTATTTTAATAAGTTGTACCACACGGCTATCAAGCCCCTCGTAAAATTTCGGGCCGTCTGTTCGACTGTAGGGCGTTGTACGTCGAATTGAAGTTTTGGGGTGTATTATATGGGACAAAGGGTGTAAAGATACACCCTTTTACACCCTTTTTTCTTGAGAGTGTACATTCAGCAGTATAGGGTGCGGAATTCATCTGAGAACAAGAAGGCAGGGGCTTTGAAAGCTATGTAATGAATTACAAAATATGTCAAAACAAAATTAGGTTCCAAGTATAGACGTCATCAAGTACGAACGTGTGATTTCCGGACGTGATCGGCACCGAGAGCAGGCTTTGTCGGATCCTTGCCAAATTGTCGGGGAAGGAATGTGATCATGAGCCTGAATTTGTAAGCTGCCCCCCCCCCTCCCGGCGATTTTTATTTAATTAGTGTGATTTTTTTTTATAATGTGTATTGGGCTTATATTTGAGATAAACGATAAAGCATGAATACCATTTATAGTTTCTAATATTAAAGCAGGGTGACGTTTTAGACAAACTGATTATTTACGTACATAACTTAAATAAATCTTTTTCTGGACAAAATGAAAAGTCATGGAAAGAATGCCGTTTTTTACAGTGCTGGCTATTAGCTTGTATTATTGCATAAAGATTGCTCATTTACTTAAAGAATGTACAACAGGTGCAAACAACGGGTGCAGAGTAAAAGATACGGCAACATGTTACAGGGTATGAAATTACCCTCTACATTAAAAATACTATGGAACTGTCATTTTTTTGTGTCAAGGATTATTATTTTATAAATACTATATATTATTATATGACTAGCCATTCATGCACGCTTGGGTTGACTGCATTTATAGACGAAGTAATTAAGCTTGCGGAACATGCGCGCGATGACCACTAACGCAGGCGCACCGATAAATCACTCACCCTTCCTTGGAACAGAACCCGGGTAAACTTGCTTTCGCTCCTCTTCGCGGACTCAAGTTGACCGCACTCTCACTCTGTGCCTCATTACTGGAACCACCGAACGCCGGGAATGTCACGTCCACTGGAAACAGCTCCGCTTCCAACTGACGCGTCTACATCGCACGAGCCGCAACACTACTCCGTCTTGCCACGCGTCCGTCCACTTTTGAGCCTTTCTCCGTTCACTTAACGATCCGTTTCCCCCGAACGATGAACTACCAATGCCACCGCCTTGCACCAGAATGCGAAATGCTTCGTCCGCAACCGCCACTTCAACCGCTACTACGTTTTGATCTGCCGACCGCTTTCTCTCACTCGCAGACGACAAGCTCTCACTCGCAGACGACGGACGGAAAAGAAGACGCCAAAACGGCGTCTTCTTTTTTGTCTAGACTCCGTTTCAGTTTATGTTGGACAGCAGCGGACGCTACGAGCTATCCCAGCCAGTTCAGCGCTGTGAATCGATTACGTCACTATAGTAATTTGCAGCTCAAGAAGGTAGGGTGAGGGAAAGGAAGGCTGGGGAGGAAGAAGCAGTCGAACGCTGGAGAAGAGAGGCAGAAATATCCTCTCTCCAGCGTTCCGTCTGCTTCCTCCTCCCCGGCCTTCCTTTCCCTCACCTCGACCTTCTTGAGTTGCAACGGACTATAGCTCCTCGACCTTCGCTGTCGCCCTGTCCGAAGGTCATGTGACATTCACATGGCTTCGGATTGGCTTCGAGGGTTCGTGGCGTCCGTTGCGGTCCATCGCAAGGATGAAACGGAGTTTGGTTTTGGTACGGTTCCGCTTCCTCCGGAGGTGGAAAGGATGCTGCCTATCCGGATCCGGTTTTGGGTTTGACTCTCTCTCTCTCATCTTTCTGCGTGTAAACCTTCTCTCTTGCCCCTTTCGTCTCTAACCTCCATTTTGTGTTTTGTGTGAGTATGGCTTGCTGGCTTTTGTCGTGGCCTTTCCCCGATGTTGACTGCTTCTTATGTAAGGCCGTCGAGCCGTAATAAAAGAGGAAGCCGATTGCAGCAGACGATGTCTTGCGCCACTTCGCACCTCTTTCTTGCAAGAGGTGTCTTTGCCTTCCGTGGGCGTTTGCTTGGCAAGGCCCGATAGCTGCTGTTAACAGCTTGTCAATTCGTCAGATTATGTTCCGTGTTGATGTGAAATAAGTGACAAATATAACATCAATATTCTTGGCTAAAGATCAAGAGGGGATGTGCAACGATGTCCATCTTAGTCTTTTGTCCAGACTGGCACTAATCCGGAAACCTGTCAACGCACGACGACTGTTTATGTTATCCAAAATAGTTAAAAGCGGACGGATTATTTGTGGCTACTGACAGGAAACCTTGTCTATCGTCCTATAGTATATCAGTGAGGTGTAAGGATTCTCGTCAACTTACAACGGAAAATTCCAGGCAAAAAAACAAAACAAAAAAGCACTAGGGAGCATCTTGAGCAGCAGCCTAAATGATGTCCAGCTTAAATTACGTTTCATTGAAATGACTAGTGGGACGGAATCTGTGCAATTGCCACAGTATCAAAGTGGTAGCACCGGTTCTTCAGCGCTAGAAAATAAAACATTATTTTTTTTTATTGAATCATTAAACCTCACCAGTCAAAAGCGATAAGGCGGCGCCACTGTCCTTTTTGGGCTTACTAGCTATATCCTGTTTTGTATATTCTCTCGCATACCACACGCATATAGGTAGTGGTGTTTCTCTTATACTCCTGAATTTCAATATCCTCCTATCTTACAAGAATCAATTGAACATTATAAGTTTCTCGGTTTTAACATTCATGATAAATTGTCCCTAAAAGACAGAGACACAAAACGCAATTCCTACCTGGACTAAGCTTTTGATGTAAAAATTTCCGTAAAACCAATTTTACTTGTGGCTGAAAGCTTGCGCATATCCATATATGTTGTGGCGTCACAAGCGAAAACGCCTACAACTCGATGGACAACGGTTCCTTACGTGCCAATACTAATATGACAGCCATATATTTGCTTTAGAAGCCCCCCATCAATCCTCCCTCCCCGCGCTGCAACGGCAATTCATGGACGCTTCTTCGGCACGCATATAGTCTCCCATTTTGATTGCGCCGGAGAAGCTACGTGCTTCTTCTGTCAGTTGCATAACATACACGAGTTTGCCGACGTTTTTGACGTCTCAACAATACCTGGACGTCCTCGTCGCAACGAATTTCGGGATGACTATAAAGCGAAGCAGAAAACGATGTTAGCTCCTGTTATGTGTACCCTTCCATATCTAAGCAAATTGACAACGTCTGCAGGGATTTAACTGCGTTGTTAGCTTAATTTCACCAGAACGACAAACGCGGTGTGTCCAATCCGTACGTAACGTTTGCCTCTTTAGGTGACATTGAACATTCGGCCTTGTCATCTTCGGGGCCCTAGGTGGCGCCTTCCACACAACTCATAAAGTTTGCAGCACCTTAACTGAAGAATGTTCCTTTTAAGGCTTCTTGGTGGCGTCTTCTTACGTCTATTGTGCGTTCGAGGCAGCCAACCGCGACGTCGTCGCCATTGTCTAATCCCATCGTCCCCAGCGTTTCCGGTTCTTGTATGAATGGCAAAACGTCGCCTCCTTCTTTCGCTCTTAATTACCTTGATTGCAGTTAATGTTCACCTCCAGAGTGCATATCCTGTCTTGCCACAGGTGGATATACGTTAATAGCAGGGTTTAACGTGAGCATGAATGCGTATACTTGCGGCTAAACGTGCGTCCCTTGGAACAATAATAGGCTGTTAAGGCGCGCGTGTTGCCCCTTGTCACCCCTTCTAACCTTTGCTCCATCAGCGGCGAACAGTTGAATGCACCTTGTATGGAGCTGATAAACGAGATACTAGCATTTCTTGTTTTTACAGCGTGTATACTTAAAATCACCGCCAAATATGAGCCGGTTATTACAGGGCTATAATAAAGGGCAGATTTGATGTTGGTATTTCAATCCAACTAAAAAAAACAGGAGCACTTTACGCACTTCAGTGGGTAGAGAAAAGTTCAAAGTGCAGATTTATTTCTCATTGCGGTAATTTACACTTAAAATTAGCACCATGTGCCGCGCAAAAATAACATTAAACGATCATTCATTTCTTGCCGCACGCGAATCAACTGGTCGTTGGTTCTTGAATTCGCGGCTTCTGCAATGCAATGTTTCAGATCTTGAAGAGTAGCAGGCATAGGGGTGAAGAACGTCATTTCAATTAGCCTTCTTTTGTCTTGAAGTTCAGAATTCTTTTTTTTTCTCTCTCTTTCACGGTTTCTTTAAGATAAAGTTTTGAAATCTGCTGCTTCTTTTTGAATATCGCTGTATTTCCGTCGCATCGGTGGAAACGGGCAGTAATGAGAAATCGGGTGCTCGCTACTGTCTTATTCCTGTTATTCTGCGCATTAATAGGACGAACTTACTGTAGATGTTAATGCTGACTTGCTCGGCAAAGCGTCCTCAACAACATACGAAAATGCACATTTCTTGTATTGAACGGGCGGTCTTTATTTGTTATATTTTACTGGCTTAAACTGTTCATGCAATTGTATTGGGTTTCAGCTCTACGCTCCTTACACGGGGATGCTGAGGCTCGCGTGCTAACACTTGCAGCATCCTGGGAGACAGAGTTTTTATTCCTTGTCTATTTTATTTATTTATTTATTGATACTACATCTCCAGTTCGAGATTTTGTAGGGGTGGGCAGCAAACAATCGTCACTGCCAATACATTGAGAAAAAAAATCAACTGAGTCAGCACTACATTACACCATTCAAAATTCAAACACGCTCAGGTATAATAGGAAGAACATCCTAACACACAATTTCAGGTTTACACAACAAAGTCCGCCAAACACAAGGCCAAGATTTAGGAAAAAACGACGACAAAGTTTACGTACAAATGAGGCATATTCGGTTTGTACAACCACATCATTAGGCATGGAATTCCAGTCATGTATTCTCCAGGGGAAAAAAATTAAACGTGGCTTTTTACAAGTATGTTCAGATATCAGATAAGGCCATAAGGTTCTGTGTACTAGAAGGGTAACGTGGAGAAGGGCGGCGGCAAATGTAGTTATTCGTGTCCAGATTAAAGCGGTCATGTATGGAATAGAACAAACTAATTAGCCTGTTGATTTTACGACAAAGTTTCAAAGGTAGAAGGCCAGGTCATTACAACTGTATTTATTGTAAATAAAGCGTAAACGTTTTCTTTTAACTTTTTAAATTAGATTAACGTTAGATGCTTTAAGAGGTTTATAGTAAACAGTGTATTCAAGGACTGGTCTAACAAATGCTTATTCGCTGCTAATTTAACGGTGGATGATGCAGAATCGGGATGCCTTCTTAAGTTCCATCATAGGTCGTTTGTGATAACGACTCCAAAGTATTTATACGCGGTAACTTGTGAAAGAGGGTGACCGAGCACACTGTTGTTAAAAGAAGTATTTTTGCCGCGTTATATGGATATACACAGATTTATATTTAAGGACATTTGCCACTGCTCGTTACACATTTTCACTTCATATTAAAAATGACTGAGGTTTTCTTTATAGGTGATTGATCTTTCTTCAATGTACATGATATTATCATCAGCACAGATTTGTATAATCACATGTATATCATGCGCAATGTCGTTAATACAAATGGCAAAGAGTAAAGGCCCTAGAACCGATCCTTGTGGAACTCCCGAGTAAACATTGGACTGGGATGATTTGCAGCCATTTACTTCGACATAATGACGCCTGTTGCTGAGGTATTCTTGAAGCCATAACATTATTTTTTTTCATTCAGTAAAACAAAGGACAGATTGGCTAGAGGCTTACGATGTGGAACTTCATCAAACACTTTAGCGAAATCCAAAAATATAACGTTTACCTGATGTCTATTATAAAGTGATGGCGAAAGGTCATGAATGATTTCAATAAGTTGCCTTGTTGTTGATAATCCCCGCCGGAAACCGTGCAGATTCAGGGTAAAACCGCTCTAGTCTCAAGGAACTCCATAATGTATTTAGACATAATGTGCTCCAAGATTTTCAAACAGGAACTTAGCGATGAAATGGGACGGAACTTCGAGGCAGATCTGTCCGAGCCCGCCTTATGGATAGGAACGACCTTGCCAATTTTCCAACTAGATGGAACACTTGTATTGGAAAAAGATTTGTTTAACAGCAAACGTAAATAATGGGAGCACCTTTCAGCATACCTAACCCGGAAAGCGTTTGGAATACTGTTTGCACCAGGAGATCTCGTCTAACAAAATTAAGTAAAGCTGTGAAAACGTTGTCACGAAATAAAATAACATCAGTTGTAGGTACGCTGATACTTGCGGTGACATTCGGAGTAGTACTATTATCAAGCAAGAATACAGACATAAAATAGTCTGTGAAATGGTTAGTGATTGCGAGGCCATCGTCAACAACGATATCACAAACAACGAGCGATTGGATGGTCTTAACCGGAGCAATGAATCTCCAGAATTTCGACGCATCAGTTTAAAAGAAAATTTGAAGCGTTACAATTTGGAAAGTTTATTTCACGTTCTTCATCATTTCAGAGAGTTTATCCCGTAACTCTGACAAACCAGTCCCGCTTCTTTTTTTTTTTTTTTTTTTAGTTACTTAATTTTCTTTTTTTTTTTTTTTTTGAAAGCGCAGGATGTCGCGATTAATCCACGAGATACGCTTCCTACTTTTTCGCTATGAGTAAAACAAATCTCTTCAAACACTCCTTGATTTTGCCGAATAAATAATTCCCAGAGTTCATCTACATTTATATCAACGTCCAGGCAAAGAGTCAGAAAGGAATCAAGATGGAGTTCAAGTGCGTCGATAATGGAAACGTCGTCCGCCTTTCAAAAGTTGTAAGCGTAACTTTTGCTTCTGTGAGCAGGTGTGGGATGGGAACGGTTTGTAAAGTCGTAAACAACAAGCCGAAGGTCAGAAACACCTTCTTCAATACAACAATCATACGCTTGTTTTGCAATAAATCAGATTGAAACAAAATATCTATTAAGAGTTAGAATTTCCTATGATCTGGTGCCGATAATTTTAGATAAAGGTTGATTCTAGCGTAGTTTTGTCCCGTGAATCTGCCTACCACTTTCGTTTTCGAACAAGATGTAACCAAACGCGAGAAAACACGGAAAACCTCCAACCAGTCGGTACGTCACAAGAGGATCCTTCGGCCACCAGGCGCGTGTCACTTGTGAGGGCCGCGTGTGCAATTGAAAGTTTGTCATGAATATTTCCTCGCACTAGTACCAGTCGTGGCGTCTTTTTTTTTTTTTGCCCTTTTTAAAAGTAGCAAGGGTACGCGTGCATAGCTTTGATAGACAGTGAAGGTGTGAAAAAGCGGAGATTCCGAAAACTCCTTTTGTGAGGTCACGCTTCGGGATCTTTGGCAGAGTGGGCTAAAGCGTCTCAGCTCGGAGCGTGGAGCAAAAGCTTGCGCTGCAGAACCTCCTCGGTTCGATCCCCACCTCCCGCCCGTTTCGACCTGGATGAGTTTCGTACCGGCACACGTTCGTGTAATCACTGCTGCGTGGTGCACGTTAAAGACCCTAGGTTAGCTTTTGTACTCCACTGGCTAAATTTCTCATCTACAGCTAAGAGACCGGTCACCCGTGGAGGCGTACCAACATCAAGGCTGTCTAAACATACAAGTAACACCATTTTTTTTTTCGTGGGCACTCTCTTGTGTTTCTTTCTTGACCCCCCTAATATATATATATTTTTTTACGGTTTGAATGTACAGGCACTCTCCCTCGCCCATGGCTGGGGAGACAAAATACTCGCTCTAGATTGTTGATCAGCGACAAAGGCTGCTGTCCTCTACTCGATGTTTTTCCTGTGCATGCACGTTTGTCATTCACTCGTATTCATCCTAAAGTCTGGCTGCCTGATCAACTTCTATTTCGGCTGTTAGAGACATGCCATGCCAGACTATGTGCCAAGTCCGCCGAACCGCGTCAAGGCATATTACAGACTTATTGCGAAATGCGTCATGACCCGAGCCTGCCGCCAAACTAAAGCACTCCAGTTGCGATGCCTACAATACGTGAGTCCCCCTTGTTCCTAAAATCTTTCGGTACCCACTATGTTGCATATTCCGAATTATTTCAAAGTAAACTTCCATTGTAACAGCTAAATCGCTTCATAAAAGTCAAAAAGATCACAGCAGACTGCGATTTTAAGCGAATTCATCAGAAGTAGAGCACCCCTTTTGACCTATTCATTCTTATATTACCAGCTTGCAACCTACTTGACGAGAATCTTCGGATGTAATTCAATTACTTTTTCAAGTATTTAGACTCTAATCAAGATGGTTCGCAGTAAAAGTAACTTAAATACTACTCTGAATACATTTCAAAATCGGTATTTTGTATCCTATCTTAAACACGTTTGTTGAGTATCTTGCACAACTCTGGGTCTGATGGCCCAAAAGCTTCACATGCGCGATAACGCAACTGAAGAAGACACCAGGTGCCCATACTCACAGCAGTAATTCCAAGCAGCGAAGTCATGTCGAACTGCGTTGTTGCTGCCAGCGCGAAAAGAAAACGATGCTTCGGCCAAAGGTCCCAGCCGTCGTATGTAATCCTTCGCGGTTGTTTTCATCGTGCGCACGCAAGGTCCGTTTGTGTTACGTCCTTGCCAGTCGCCGCGCGCTCGCGAAGTAACGAGAAGTCAGTCCTCTTGCGCAAACGGTTTGCGTTGTCCATACCAAGGCCAGGAAAGTCCGCCTTAATTGGCCCGGCGGAGAGGTCATGTCAAGCATGGTACGAAGAACCCTGCTGGTTGTGCTCTCTTCCCCAAGTGCGCAGTAGTCGTACCACCCACGAAGCGAGTTCGCGGACACGGTTTTTATTTATTTACCTTTTTTATTTTATGTTGCCGCTATTGACCAGAAGATCGAACCATAGATCATTCCGGAAAAGGTCACTTCTGGTTGGTGCCAGTTTCATCGTGTATATGGTGCGTGATTTGCACTCATTTTCTGAAGCGAGGAACATGTCCATTCCGGGCTGTGGAAATAGCACGCTGAGCTTCTCTGCGCTATGAATTTTGTAAGCAGCAAAAATATGTATATATGGCTTACACTAACAGCACGTCAGCTCCAATTGTGGTGGCCTTGCTGCTGAGGGCGTATCATTTGCATCATGTATTGTGCACCATTGGCTTCGCTTTTCTTGGCAATATAACATGTTGGAATGAGTACCGGTGACGCGATGATGTCACGTGCAAGCCATGTATAAAGAGAAGGGGGGGGGGTTGCTTTGTCCGGCTTGTTTTTCACAGGGCTCGGTGTTTACCCAACACCCGTGAACTGAATTCGCTAAAGGATAACTCCGGTACATTTTCTCGACGGTGATGAAGGAAGTGTCTCTGAATTACGAGGTGTCTGTTGTTGATGATGCTTGTGTAGTTTTGTTGATATCCTATCTCCAAGGTTTGTTTCAGGGGTCTACGGCGAAACTGATACTACCTGTTCCAGCATGATGGCAACCCTTGTGATCAGCTGCATGGTCAGCGTGTGACGCAATGTTCGTATCCCGGTACCGCAAAACGTGCGACTGCCTATTTGCAAGAACAGTTCCGATCAATCAGGTAAGATACTACGGCTGTTTTACTGCTTTGCATTGCAGATATCAAAATTATAAAGTTGCCGGTCGAAAAGTGAGTTGGCCATGGTGAACCAGGCTCAGAACGAGCCCCCAATTATCTTCTGAGAATAACTACAATCTTGATGGTGTGCGATGCACGTTGCAGAAGCGTAGTAGGAGTTAATCGTAAGCTTGCCTTCAGCAAGAACGAAACGCCGCCTTCTGCACCACGACGCGCTTGAGCGAGAAGGGAGTCAATAATCTTTGAGCGCGGTCGCCGAATACACGAACTTTACTCTGTTACGTCACGGCGCAGTGGTGGCGCGTCGAGCGCACTTCCGGTCTAGGGCTGTGGGCGGAAGTCAGCATGCGGGACGTGCATTCCTGCGTTGTTTTGGAAGAAATCAGACAAAAATTGCCTTCTCGTCAAAACGCCGCGACTGGGGCTCTACCAATAGAGTCGAGAAAGGTGTGAAAGTCAGTTTTCATGTGCTCGGTTCGACAGAGAACGTGGATATCTGTCGTGAAAAGGGAAAACCAGACGCCGTCGGACCACGATTGCTTTGGGGGAAGCACTTTGGTTTGAATTCACGGATACTTGTGGTCGTCAGATTTATTTGTTTTGTTCCAACACGAACGCGGGAAAATCGTCAAGTTGCACGGACCACCTGTGGACTACGTTCAGTTCGTCTTCAACTTCAAACGGCCGCATGATCGTTTGAACTGTCGTCTGCTCTTTCAAAAGTTTCTGCTTGTCGTCTGCTCTTTCATACGACACAATAAGAAACCTCCTTGAAAACGAAGATGACATCAGGACACAAGGTTGCTTGACAAACAGTCAACCCGCTGAATGCCCGCTAAGAACCTTTTTTTTATATCGGTTTTAGGTTGAATCGATGTTTCCCATTAGAGTAATATTTTGGCAGTGCTCGTATTTAGTGTCGGCAAATCGATATCAGTCATTTACTTTGGTTCGACTTTTGACCGGAGTTACCTCTTAAGTCTACGTCATCTTTCTCGATCAATAGCGAGGAGCAGATTGAAAACTAATTCTCCGTCGGCGTTTGGCAGGAATTCGTATTCGATTGGTGATTCACTAACTGAACATGAACCCAAGCCGAGCGCGGATAACATTACAGTAGGGCCGTAGCTCTCTAGTTTTGAGCAGCGCTCCAGACGAGCAAAATAAAATATTTGTAGGTCGCATTTCGGACATACGTCATTACGCTTCCCCACTACAGTGTTTTATACTCCGTGCCATTTTAAGTGCCAGTGTAGAAGAGGCTACAAGAGCGAGCTCCGAGCTTTCAGTGTCCCTGCCAAGCCCGTGCGCTCATGCAGTGCGAGCATCGTTCAGAAGAACATGCTTTTGCTTGTAGCTTCGGCTTCAATATAACGTAAAGTGAAACCATGGCCTTCCATACACTGACAAGGCCTAGAAAATCGAAACGACAAGCGGCCGCCGAAATTGGAAAAGGTGGAGCGGCAGACAACGGATGAGAGGAGAGCCACGTGACTGGCGCCCCGCTGCGGCGAGATGCTGAAACGCACTTCTCCGGAGCGAACAAGTGTGTTTCGGGTCCTCAACGTGCAAAAGCTGTGCGCTGACGTCCAGGTTCCCCGAGAAATGGCTTTTTGGTGCTCTGTGCTACCAGATCCTCGCGCTCCAAATCTGCGACCGGGCACTCTATGGCTCCGTCGTCGAACTGCCAGTCTTTGTGAGTATATAGGAGGCTATGGTGAAACATACTTGTTCATGGAGGCTAGGAAAAAAGCAATACAAATAATAAAGCTGAAAGGAATTTTTGATGGGATGCGAAAACCGCGAGCTGCATAACCTTTTTTTTCACGTTTTAATTGTTTTTGTGCTTAGACAGATGCTGACAGACGCTTGTAATTGAACGTGGCTCGCGTATAATCAGACATTACAGCGCTTCTTTTATGGGCGTATCACCTGGACGGTGCAGCCAGCATTACATGACCGTAATTACATGGTCGCATCTTGAGGACGCGCTCGCGCTCCCTGCCCGAGATCATCGTGCCTGTTACCGGCGATGAAAGGTAACTACGTTCGGAATAAATTTACCGTACGGGCATACTACATCCTAATTGAACTGACGTTCGTGATTTTTTTCTATGATATATTGGCGACGTGCGCTATCGAAAGCGCTGGTGTGGTCGGCCTTCCACGATTAGTGGAATACCGACTATGACGTCAGCAAAGGTATTCTTATCGACATAAATGAGATTGCTGTAACAACTTTAATTTTTACGGTGTTGGCAGTGTTTCTTTCAGAGCGCAATGATATCAAGCTTCCACCATGCTAATAATTACAACAAAAACATCGAAATTGTTGTTTGCAAGGTAATGGCATCACGAGAGGGGAAACATAAGAGGGCGCCACCAACATATCTCGCCGCTAATAGTGATGAAAGTGGGATGTTATACATTAAACGGCGTTGATAAAATATAAGACATGAAAAAAAGAATGGTCAAAGTGCAGGCGAGCTGGAGCATATTAACCATGATTACTAGAATGGAAAGTTGGGCGAGTTGGTATGAATAAATTTTTAAAAAAACAGCGCGAATAACACACGTCTTTTCTCTTCTTGTCCGTGTGTTTTTCGCGCTGTTTTTTTTTTCTAATGGATTAACCATGATGTTTAGGACCTGAGATTAGGAAGGAAACTTGAAGACGAAGTAGAAGGCACAAGAAGAAAGTGGACAGACAGCGTCTCAAACGCTGCCTGCCCACTTTCTTCTTGTGCCTTCTACTTCGTCTTCAAGTTTCCTTCCCATTCTCAGAGTTTAAACACCGTGACTGAAAGATACTCACATTTCGACGCTTTTCCGACATCCGTTCAAAAACTCCAAGCAGGAGTCGAAGTAAGTCCTTTGCCCGCGCAGTTTTCCAATGAAGCGGTCATTAGTTCTTGTTAACGTATGCCATGATAAAACAGAAGCCGTACTCAAGCATGCCGTTGTGGAAGGCGCACGGCGCCTGGAGCGTGGTGCATTAATAAACGAGCTTACGGCGCGCTTCGCAAACATTGTGTCCCCTGATAAATGCGCGTGCCACTTCACGGAGACTGCTCGGACAGCTTGTCAAACAAATTTGTTTTATGTAAGCTTCGATGGCGGGAAGTTGTATACTGCCTGCGAATAGCTTCTGCTGTGCCTGCCGCAGTGTGGAAATTGGGCCAATGTGGTATGATTCTCGTCAAGATGGAGTCCGAATAGCTTCCTGTCCGTTACATTACGGAGCTCATGCGACACTTCCTGTGACAAAAGACCATTTTCAAGAGTTCATTAAGCAACATTGGTGGTCGCCAAATTCTTCTGACTGACTGGCCTGCGGAGGTCAGTCAGATTGAACAAGTCTCCGCTCATAAACTTTTAGGTGTTTTTCTTGAAGAAAACTTATCATAGAACCCCCATATAAATAATATTCATAAGTACATCTCTCGATCCACTGGCATCTTATCAGAGTTAGATCTTTGATTCCAAGTTGGTTAAAGCTGACATTGTTTTACTCTTTAGTGCATTCCCATCCTCATTGCTGTTTATTTGTCTGGGGTTCGACAACTAAGACGAACCTCGAAAGGCTTTTTATCATGCAAAAAAGGCAATACGCTGCATAGAAAATCTAGATTTCATGGACCATACTGTCCCGTACTTTTTAAAGCACAATTTGCTTAACATTAACCAAATGTTTCATCTAAAACTTTCAATTATATACGGAACGACATAATTAACGACCAAACGACTTTTGTTTAGACATTCCTTTGGAACAATACTCAATATAATTTAAGGAATGAATCATATAGAATACATCGGTTAAGAACAACCTATATATGGAGACCAGAAGTTAGCATACTTGATACCTTAATTCCTAAACACACATCCAGATGTTATGGGGATAATACTAAATAGTGCTTCACGTTGCAGCTTCAAATACGATGTTAAAAGGTACATCCTGGCATGTCGTTTGGAAGAAATTTTGAACGTCTATTTGTCTCCACGTACACTGTGTATAGTATTGTGAGCAGGCCTATTTAGCTACTGTATAAAATATGACGTGTAATTTTCATCCATGTGGAGGTAATTGTACCTATGATATTGCACTGCTCTTTCTTGCCAATGTTTCGGTTTTCGCCGATGTTTTGTACTTGTTTCTCTCACTGACTGCTGATGCAGTGTACTGGGGGGACTGGACCCCGTCAGGCAGAGCATATCTGCATTTTGTCCTTTCTCCTTGTGACCCTGTGTTTGAAATAAAGAAACAAACAAACAAACAAAGGATGTGTCAGGCGTTCTGCATGCAGCCTATTCCAGCAGTCACCTCACACTGGCTGTGGGCCGTCTGAATAGAAATGAGCGAAAGTAGTCCCGATTCATAAATCGGGTAATCGTAACTGTGAAGCAAATTATAGACCCATATCACTTACATCTGTTCCGTGTAAGCTTTTTGTGATAACGTGGCCTCGAACCTGCGATGCCATGCCACGTGGTCTGCAGAGACCTGATAACAGCTACTATATAAATGCGTGTTTCCCTTGAATAAAATTTGTTCATCGTTTGGCTTCCAATCTACGAGTTACCACATTGGCGACGAAGGATCGGATTACGAAGGACGTAGGGGAGCGGCGAACCAGACTGACAGCTACGCAAGCTCGAGAGAAGTCAAGGATCAAGCATGGGAGCGCCGACAATGCTGCAGTCAAGGATCAACGCAGTGGGGAATACTTCCAAACGATAAGTGCATCGGACTACCCCTACTGAATCCAACATGTCAAGGCTAGGCAAAATAGACGAGTTTGACGAGAAAACGGAAAACTTCGACTCCTACCTGGAAAGATTCCAGCATTTTGTAACTGCAAACGACATTGCTGAAACTAAGAAGTTACCAGTATTTCTGACGGTTATTGGAGGTCGCGCTTATGAAGTGCTCAAGAACTTGGTTGTTCCGCCAGTGCCAGGAGAAAAGACGTTTCTTGAAGTTACAACCCTGCTGCAAAATCACTACAGTCTTAAGAGCTCTCTGATCGCCGAGCGATGAAAGTTTAATCGAAGAGTACAGAAAGACCAAGAATTGGCGTGGGAGACTTCATAGTGGAGTTGAAGCACATCGCCCGCAAGTGTAACTTCGGTCAATTTTTACAGGAAGCTCTACGTGACAGGCTAGTTGCGGGGCTCCGAAGTGAAGACAGCCAGTGCGCGGTGTTTGCGGTGGAAACTCTCACATTCGAAGGGGCGTGCAAAATTGCCATGGACAGGGAGTTAGCCGCGACACAGACCGCCTTGTTGCACGCCGAATACAAAAAGTTGTCGTTGAACGCCGTTGGATTGCGTAAGAAGATCAAAGAGCAAAGTTACTCTAACAGGAGCACCAGCAAAGGTTAAGAAATATGCAGCCGATGTGGGAAAAGGCACTCATGGAGCGACTGCTGGTTCAAGAATTACAAGTGCAGGAAGTGTTCTGGCTTGGGACATTTACAGAAAATGTGTGGCAAAACTATGAAAGCAGTAAGAAACACGAACTTCGTCGAGACATCTAATGACGACAGCGAACTTCATGAGTACTAGTGCAGTAAGGTGTCAGATTCCCTAGATCTGGGTTACAAAGTAACAATGAAGATAGAAGGAAGCGATGTAACCATGCAGGTATATACTGGAGCAGCGGTTAGTGTCATTCCTGAAAGTGTGTACGCAGCAAAATTTGGTCAGGTGCCTTGCGAGCCCTGCCACGCAGTCTTTTTTATTAAGTGATGAGTGAAAGGCAGAGAGGTAAGCCTGGACTCCTGTTCTAGCTGGCTACTCTGCACAGGGGAAAGGATTAAGGGATGAAAAGGTGGGATGAGGTGCTTAATGAATATGAGAAGAGAGGCTGAAAGGATGATGGGTTGATTAGTTCAAAATGTCCGCCTCTGCCTACAGGAATTGCATCAACCGGGTGTCCTCGAGAAATAGTATCAGGGCTTTTGTGGCTTTCATTGAATGTTCCGTGGACTCCCACGAGCCCAGCACTTTGTCACAGGAGAAAGGTCGGTCATCTAGCCTCTGAATTGTTCTGTGAAGGTCTTCCCTTTCCACGGCGGAGATGGCACATTCACAGATAAAGTGATTTGCAGTTTCCTGGACATCGCAAGCTGGGCAATTAGGGCTGTCTCTTCTTTTATTAGATGTTGGAAGTGTCGGGTAAGCGCCACCCCCAGTCGGAGTCTGCGTAGTACTGCCTGGGACCTGCGTGGAAGTCCAGACGGATATTTAAATGTCATATGTGGATCGAGGGTGTATAATCGGGAGTAATGGTATTCGGGATCAGCCCATAGATGTAATGTCAGGCGTTTGACTACATTACGCACTGTTGAGTTGGCTTCTGACTTAAAGTAAGGAATTTTCAGGGTGGGCACATTTTTATGGGCCGATTTAGCCGCTGCATCTGCTGCCTCGTTGCAGAAATCCCACTATGGCTTGGAATCCATTGGAGGCGCAGGTCATGTCCTTTCACTAGGCAGTGGTTTAAAAGTAGCAGTCTTAAAATCGTACACGGGAACCGGTTGCCTGTAAAAGGGAAAGGGAGTTCCCCTTTTACAGCCACTCGCAACTGACATTTTAATTAATTATATCCATCATATCTCTCATAACTTCAAGAGAATTGCCTCCAAATACGATGTGCCGGTTGCATTTTTAGCCCCTGACAAGCTAAAAAAAAGCTCTGCTCCAGAGTCAATATTCAGGGCACAAAGCCTGACGAATGAGGCGTTAGACACTGGCACAAATACGTGAACTGTTGCAGCGGAGTAGTGTATTTGATCCCGTTCACCTGTGGGCAGGTTTATGTGGGACAGTCGGGAAGATGCATCAACGTAAGGCTCAGAGAACATGCGCCATTTCTAAAATCCTCTCCGTCGGGGCATCTCGCTCTACGCGTGAGCAACCGTGGATGCGCCCCGCTGCTGTCCAGCACAAGGATTCTGAGGAGGTCTCCTGATAAGCGAACTCGCGAGATTTTTGAGGCTGAAGTCATTGTGACCAAAGGAGACGCCTGCATCAGTGACTTTGTCATCAAAAGATTTAGAGTACATGAAATATTTCTCTTATTTTTTCTTAAATTTGCTTTACCTTTCTCTTTCTCTTCCTTTTTTAATTTTTTTCTCACTGTTACTTTAATGATGTCAACCACTTCCTTTTGTTTTTAGTCATTTTCTTTTTTACCTTTCTTTAATTCTGTCTTAATTTACAGATTCTTTCGCTCCTTTCTCAAAAATATTTGTAGCTTTTAATGTCAGGTTTTTTTTTATGTCTTCGTCTTCCTCATCTTCCGAAATAAAACGTCAGCTGCGAGTAAGTGCTTGTCCTGTGTAGTCTTCCACTTGTCCTTGTCTTTCGCGCTTTTTATTTTCGTAACATAAGCTCATTCCCCTCCCTTCCCCTGAACATTTTATGTTCATGGGGGAAAGGGGGAGGGGAGTGCTGAACATAAGATCGTGAGTGCCTCAAGGATCCGTACTTTGTCCACTTTTGTTTTTATTTATATAAATGACCTTCCTAACAATCTTTCATAAAAAATTCGCATTTTCGCAGAAGACTGTGTGGTATACCGTCAAATATCTAATCAGTCAGATTGCAGTGCCCTGCAAAGAGACCTAGATAGCATCATTGTGTGATGTGAGACATGGCAAATGCAAATAAATACAGAAAACAAACACGAAAACATTGAGTTGCAACAGGGTTCAAAGCCGGGCTAGTTGGTACTGACTCCTGATTAAATAAAAAGTGCACAAGAGACCAGGACAAAAAAGCCATCTGTTGTTTGTTTGTTTATTATGAGGTGTCGGGAAAGGGGAAACCAGGAGATGATTGGGCCTCAATTAATGGGCGAGTCGCTACCTGGTTGTTGGGGAAAAATGATAGAAAGAGGGAAGATGAAAATTATATTCAAAAAGAGGAGTTAAAATGTCAATTTTTTACAACTAATCTACTTATTAATTTCCGCCCAGTTAGTTATCAACACAGTTCAGAGCCTTTGGTTAGAGAGCGAAGTGGAAGCAAATCACAGTCTATCCGCCAGCTTAGTGTCACGAAGAAAGCGCAGAAGGGCGCGGAAGGCTTTCTCCGCTGTTCCTCTAGCTCCTCTGGGGTTCAAAATTTCTGTAATAGTTCCATATGGCAGGCCAGATAGTGTGTAGTGATGGAAAAGAGTTCTTCTGGCCTCTTGATGTGTGGAACAAACCAGAAGGGCATGTTCTGTGTCCTCTGGGTTGCCGCAGGTGGGGCAGTTAGGATCCGCTTTGCGACGCATCATGTGGAGCCGCATGGCAGTGTATGGGCAACTAGCCCGAAGCCTGTGGAGAAGGCTTGTCTCAGCCTTAGGGAGCTTGCGAAGAACCACGGTGGGTGGCCTCCCCGTTGCGACCCCTGGATGTGGATGCCGTTCTGTGAGGATCTCACGGATGAATCGATGAGCCTCGTTGAAGCGATCCAGTAAGAAGGTTGGGACTGGATCGTCATGTGCCTTTGCAGCCAGCTGGTTAGCCCGTTCGTTGCCAGGAATCCCGACATGAGATGGGATCCATTGCAAAGCAAGGCACCATCCCATGTCTTCAACTGCCGCTGCCTCAGATGCGACTCTCGCCAGCAGTGGGGTTGCATTATGAAGTCTCTGAAGCTGCTGAAGATCACCTCTTGAGTCTGTGAGTACGACTGCTTTTGTTGGTTACGAGGTGTTCTTAATAGACTCAAGAGCAGCCCAGACGGCGCCCTTTCGGGGCCCCGTTCTAGCCCCAATGATGTCCCAGCAAGCCGGAGAGGGCATGATTCCTTCAAGCGACATCTCAGCAGCCTTTGCTGCCATCACGCCTGGTCAGCAAACTTGCCCAACCGATGCTGGTCCTTCCTCCCTCCCTGAAGGCAACCGTTACGAACTTTTCCCACCGTTATCCGTTAGTGACATCGCCGACATGGACGCCGAGGATAATGCGTCCGGCAAGTGGCACCCTGTTAAATCAACTCGAAAAAGGCAGAAGCAGGGGAGCTCTACCTCCTCATCTACAGTGCATCTCTCAGGAAATTGCACCACCTCAAGAAGCACTGAGTCGCTGACGGTAATCTTTACATCAAACAAGCCTGATCAGATTATCACTACGCTCGGAAGCCTCAGGATCTCTAAAGCTCTAGAAAAGCTTTGTCCTGAGTGCATCATCGAAGTACGCGTCAATGACAGACTCAATTTAATCGCCGTAGACACACGAAACGGTCAGACAACGAGAACGCTTCTCAACTGCACGTCCATCTGCGGCTTAAAGGTAACCGCCTACGAACCTTCATCGCGCTCTGCGGCAGTAGGTGTGATTCGAGATGTCGAAACCAACCTATCTGACGCCGAGATCACGGAGAACATCAGATCCACAGTTCGCATAACAAGACTGCGTAGACTGGGCGCCTCCGAGTCTGTCAAGATTAACTTCGCTGGTACCGAATTGCCATCCCATGTTCTCCTTGGCCACGTCCGACACTCAGTGGCAGTTTTCAAGGATCGGCCGATCCAGTGCAAAAATTGCAGTGGCTTCGGACATCGCGCCATTGCCTGCAAGAGACCTCCTGGATGCAGTAGATGCGGTGAGTGTCACGTGACAACAGGCACCGAAAAAGTCGATTGCTCGGATCGCCCCGCCAAGTGCTTGAACTGCAACGGTTCACATGAGGCAACGTCACCATTATGCCCTAGGTGGAAACATGAACAAGACATTCTAACCTATGCCAAGAATCACGATCTGAGCTTTCCTTCGGCGAAATCTGCACTCCAGCAGCTGAAGCAGAGCAACTTGGCAGAAAAGAATTCACAACCCAACATAAAATCAACTGACCCACCACTGATTATAGAGCCAAGCAAGAAGATGGAAGTGCAGAAGACACCTCCACCTCCACGTCCAGGAATAACGTATGCCGCTGCTCTGGCAAACCAAGAACCAAACATTCCAGTCATCTTTGACAAAACGAAACCAAACTCAGAGCCTTCACGTACGGTGACTGAACGAAAGCAGGAACCAAGACAGGCAAAGAAAAACACATCAGAGATGGCAACAGACGCTGTCGAGACAACCTGGACCTCGATCATGAAGCTCATACTCAATTTATCTTGCAATGTACTTGCCTCAATCGCAGCACCCTGGGCTCAAACCTCTCACTCAATACTGACAACGCTCCTCACGCTCTTCACCACCTAAGCCTTATTTGAGGCCATGAGCAGTGGAGGAAATCTAAAGCCGCCAAGAAAAGTACCACTTCTGCTTCAATGGAACTGCGCTGGAATCCAACCCCGTCTTCCTGAGTTAAAGCTACTGCTACAGACAATGCCCATCCCAATTCTTGCACTATGTGAAGCGGGCTTACCGCTGCAGCGAACAATTTCCGGGTACGACATGTACAAAAACCCATCTATCTCATCGTTTCCCAATGGTAGTGCAGCACTCTATGTGCGTAACGGAGTGCCTCATATAGAGATACCAGTAGATGATTTGTGCACGGAGTTGATAGACCTAGCAGCGGCCAGAGTGCAACTTAGAGAAAAATATCTCAGCGTCGTATCGGTTTATGTACGGCCTCGTGTAAAGGTAGCGGTAGACGCCATAGTAAAAGAACTTTGTAAACGCTGTCCAGCCCCAGTCATTATATGTGGCGATTGGAACGCTCATCATGAATTGTGGGGAGACGCAAGACTTGATGAACGAGGACGACTACTGGCCGAAATCTTCGAGGTTGAAGAGCTTGCAATCGCAAATGACGGATCACCTACCTTTTTCAGATATCCTGCCTCTTTTAGTGCCATAGATGTGACCGCGCATTCGTCGGAACTTCACGTAACGTGGCAAATAGCTCCTGACACGATGGGCAGTGACCATTTCCCAATTTTTGTGTCTATGAAAGGTTACCAGACCTCCCGACAACGAACATTTCATGTCCCAAATTGGGACGCTTTTCGCTCTGGCCTTGGTGACCCAAATCTAAATATCGTGGACACAATAATTCGAAGCAAGAAGGCAGCAACAAAAACAATTCGGCTACCGGAGCATTTCCCAGCACCCGATCTCACGTTACAAAATATCTGCGCTGCACGGCGGCGATCGCAGCTATGTCTTATGCGGACGGGAGCTGGCATATATAAAACAGAATTTAATCGCATCAATGCTTTTATTCGCCGTTACGCGAACAAGCTGAGCCGAGCGCAGTGGGAAAAGCTGTGTTCCAGCTCCGATATGCACACTCCCATTTCCAAGGTATACCGCATCATCGACAGCCTTTCCGGTAGAAGAAAACCGCGTGCACCGTACGCATCCTTGGCCCTTTCACGTGGCACCAACATTGCCAATATTGCTGAAGAGTTCGCTGACAGGTACGCAGCAGTTCAAAGCAAGCCACCAAGCAACGTTCAGCCAGACACTTCAACATCGGCGCTGGATACGGCATTTACTGCGAAAGAACTTGAGGCGGCACTGCGAGCATGTAGGCGGAAAAGTTCCCCTGGCCCTGATGAAATCAGCAATCAGATGCTACAAAACCTTCCAACCACCTACATAGAACATATTTTGAATTTTTTCAATGAAATATGGATCACCAGCAAAATACCAGACATCTGGCTCACGGCATGGATAATACCAATCAAGAAACCTTCCAAACATCCAGCTCTCCTATCCTCGTATCGTCCAGTATCTTTGACATCGTGCCTGTGTAAACTTATGGAGAGGATGGTGCATGCCAGGCTTATGTGGTGGATCGACACAAAGAAGTTATTCCCACATTGCATGACTGGCTTTCGGCCACGACTCTGCTCAACAGACAGCATTCTTGATATTGTAAGTGACATCGAGCACAATACCAATCAAGGACGGTCAACACTGGCAGTATTTTTCGATGTCACACGGGCTTTTGATAATGTTGATCCCTCAGCAGTTCTTCGATCTCTCACAGCCATGGGAATTACTGGTCGCGTCCAAGGCTTCCTCAGCAACCTGTTGAGCCACCGAAGTCTGAAGATAAAGCTCGGATCGTCCCTCAGCACTTCTCGTTCGTGCGCTCGCGGTTTACCACAAGGAAGCGTGCTATCACCACTACTCTTCAATGTCATCATGGCTGGCCTTCCGGATGCACTGCCTAAGCTTTTTGTTCCAATCGAAATTTCGCTATACGCAGATGATATTTGCATATGGGTCTCGGGTCACAGCCATAAAAACCTTCGTGACATCGCCCAAACAGCCATTCACTGCGTCCAACAATACGTTCAAAGCGTTGGACTACAACTGGCAGCTGAAAAGACCGCGTACATCTTATTTCCGGGTCGCCATCGCCGCGGAGCTAATTTGAAGCTGTATCTCGGAACAACACAACTTCGTCAAGTCCGAAAGTACAAGTTTCTGGGCGTTACACTCGATGCTAGATTGACTTGGAAAGATGCTGTTGATGCTTCATTCCATTCAGCATCTATCGCAGCTAATGCCGTACGCCGAGTGGCTGGTGCATCATGGGGTAATGCCCCACGATCAATGCTTGGACTTCATTCCTCACTTGTCCTGAGTCGCATCCTGTATATGCTACCATTCGCATCTCCCTCATCCACACAATATGAGAGGCTCGAGAGGCTCCACAGGAAAGGCATCCGCGCTGCTCTTGGTGTACCTCAAGCCGCTAGAAACGAGCTTATATACAGGGAAAGTCAAGCTGCACCTCTACGTCTGAAGGCTACTGAGAAACTTCTTATTCAGCTCCTTCGTCTTCTCGAAACGCCTGCGGGACGGAGACTCCTTCAGAGGCTACACAACAGGAGCTACTCACACTTCAAATCATGCTTTCACACGCTACAATCACTAGGTTGGCGCCCATCAGTTTCCGTTGTTCCGACAGCGTTGCGGCTGGCCCCTTGGATTGAAAATGGGCCCATCTGCAGAGAGACCATTCCAAAGTTACGCTCTAAAAGCAAAACTTCACAAGTTGTGGCCAAGGCTCTCACAGAAGACCACCTTTCTGTGACCTATCCAGACTTTCTTCGAGTTTACACAGATGGCTCAGTGAATGCAGCATTACGAAGCAGTACAGCTGCTTTTGTCATCCCTGAACTGCAGTGCGAATGGAATAACAAATTTCATCGCATGGTCTCTTCAACCACAGCTGAAGTTGTTGCAATCACAGAGGCACTCGTCGCACTAAGCCGTTACCATCCTAGAAACGTAGTGGTGATCACAGACTCCCGATGTGCTCTTCGACGACTTCTCATGTGTACCGAAACGACAACCAGCAGGGCCAGAATTACCCTCCAACATATGGAAGCAAACGGATTCGTGGTGCAGTTTCAGTGGGTCCCGTCGCACATTGGTATTAAAGGAAATGAAGCTGCTGATCGGTTAGCCGCACAAGCTCATCATCGAACCCCTCGCTCGAACCACCTGACGACCCTCGCCAACATAGAGCAGCTGTTCGCCGACACATTGCGTCTCTGCATCTAGATACAGATACTCACTACCCATGCATAACGAAAGGTCTATCGCGCCTGGAAGCTACAACCCTGTTCAGATTACGTACAAGAAGTGCTAGGACACCCGCGTGGCTATACAAGATCGGAGTCACGCAGTCTCCGCTTTGCTCAACATGTGACGTCAACTGCGACCAAGATCACCTGCTTCTGGAGTGCCCAAACTTTCAAGCACAACGAGATACGCTTTTCCAGCGTCTCCGGGCGATCGGCGTGGCACATGCAACTGCAGATGACCTGACTTTTCCTAGCGGATCACGATCATGCCGTGAAAAGACGCAGCGCTTTCTACTCGACTTCTTAAAATCGACGACACTGCTTACACATTTGTGACCACATCTTCTTAACCGAACGATGCTCCCGATGTAATTGCGTACTTTGGAGCGCACATAAGTGCTGCTTTAGGACAATAGGTGTGAATGTGAATATGTATGAGTGAGGTTGTATGTGAGCAACAAAGCCAACACATCAATGTTAGGCTAACCGCTTACTATTAAAACGTCATCTTCTCTCTCTCTCTCTCTCATAAAAGTCCCATGATTTAAAATTATTTCAAACAAATCTGAGTATAAATACAAGAAAATCACGCTTACAGTGAACTAGACTCAATTCCTCTAACATACAATTTAAAAAAAAAAAATTAGATCAGATGCCAGAACGCTGTCTGAGAAAACCAAGAACGCGTTAAGGGAATCCTTTGAAATTTTATCACAATCAAGTTGTGTTTAGAAGAAAACGGGTGGCGTTGCACTTCTAATATTTTGTATGCTGAGTTCCTATATTTACCAGAAGCATGCCCTTAATTGTCGTTGCTGCGTTATGATGTGAAACTGAGTTACGAGACTTCAAAATCGCATTAAAAAGGCTCTTTTTTAATAAATATTAAAAAAATGTGAGTGTGTTAATTAAGAAAAACACGTATACACGGAACTAGACGAGTTCTTCATCTATTCAATAAAAAAATAAGAACGCGTTTGGATGCATTACAAGTCTAGAAACTTGGAATGCATAGAGGTATGTCTTCGAAATTATCAAAACGTGCACTTTTTGTTTTCTTATTTGTGCGTTAAGTTTTGAAACATGCGTATCATATTTTGCACTAAAGGAGTAATGATGAATTTCCAATTTATTTTCATAAAGAACGAAATCCGTGGCACGCGCACAGACGCGACATTTGCACCGCAAACAGGAGCGTTAGCACAGCTGCCACCGGAATTATGGTTGGGGCCGTGGGACCGCCGCCTTAAGGCGCTCGGTTTTAAGAAGTCGCAAGTGTGTGAACAGGCCTTAACCGCCGACGAGTAAGAACTATGCCACTAAATTTAGTTGCTGTCAATTTTGACCGGGACCATTTTGTCCGACTTTCGTGGCTCTCTATCCTCCCGCTGTATATCTTATTGTTCTTCGGGATCGTTTTCTGGTGCGGGCATAACAGCTCAGACTCCCGGTTGACAGGGGTCTCTTTTTGCGTCACACTACGGAAAAAGTGACGAGATAATTAACGCCTTATTACCGGATTGTCATCGAAAGGCCATGCGAACCACCCGTGTGTAGGAAGTAATTCTTCGTGTTTGCATAATGCCCCATAGACATAAGTATCACAATGGAAAAGAGCGATGAAATATATGAAACAGTCATCAGCAGCTCGACGGAACGTTGTTCAATGAAACGGTGTTCGCTGGAACGTCATTCGATAGAACAGCGTTTGATGAAACTGCGTTCGATGATGCGTCATTCGATGAAACGGCGTTCAAAGAAGAGTCTTTCGATGGAACAGCGTTTGATGAAACGGGGTTCGATGATACGTCGTTCGATGAGATAGCGTTCGATGAAACAGGTTCGAAGAAACCTCATTCGATGAAACAGCGTTTGATGAAACGGCGTTCGATAAGGCGGCGTTCGATAAGGCGGCGTTCGATGAAACAGCCGCCTTTTCGACGAAACGGCGTTCGATTAAATGCCCGCTGAGAGACGCAAGCACGGCGGTGGCGTTCTCGTTCCTCGGACGCTGTGGACAGAAACGGGGAGATGAGGAGAAGAAAGCGTCCGGGGACGTCACAACACCGAGCTCTGAGCTTTTCTCCGGTGAGCTTTTCTCCGACGCCCGGGAACACCGAGTTCTGAGTGGGTAAATGTAAAGCTTGCTATCTTTGTCTCCACCGTATACTCGTCTAAAAACTAGTTCACACGTCCCCGTTTTATTGCGCCAAACGTTCGTGCCTCCAAGGTTAATTACGTGACAGATGTCCCGGTGACTTCTACCTAAGCTTTTGTAGCTTACGCGTTCGAGCAGTGCGACAGAGACAAAAGCTTTGTGCCATATACCCGGCCACAAATCATACCAACGAGTGCTCGCTGTTCTGTCGTCCCCATGCAACTATTATCCGCTCCTCCCCCTCAACTTCTGTCCGCATACGTGGCACATCTGGGCTTAAAATCGACTGTTTGTCTTTCGGGCAGGTTTTGGAAACCCAACCACATGTGCTCCGAATACAGGCGAAACCGAGTACGTACAGCGCCAGTTCGCCACAAGCAGGACAGCTGTTAGCACGTTTGCGTCGTTAGCGTGGGGAAACGGCAGACTACATCCCCGAGGCCCGAATCTCTCTTCAATGGAGGAAAAGGCGATGACCCTGACTCTGGATCAGTGCTTCGACGCGGCGGCTCCGCAGCACCAGAGAAGACCGCCGTGGTCTACGATGACGGCGCCTTCCACGGAAGTCTGTCGTATCTCGAGGTTTCTCGGCTGGCTGGAGAACTCGCCGCGAAGATTCGACAGTGCGGTACCGAGACGCATGGCACGGTTGCCTGTCTGTGCGCCCAGGCTCTGCACGTCGTTCCGATGATCTTGGGGTAAGTATTCTATCTTACGCGTTAGGATATGAGTAACAAATAACTGCTTTTGCCTTTCTTTACCTTTTTTTTTGTGCATCCGCATTTTCGTGCACGTTGTGCTGTTGTTGAATCAGTGCGGGTGTGGGGAAAAGAGGGCAAATAGGATGTATGAACCGTTTTCATGTGACGGTTGTTATGTTGAAATATGACGTAGTTGGGTTGGGAGTCAAAAAGTTAAAGTAAAGAATTTAAGCATAACGACAGTAATCAGGTATGCGGAGAGCAAGTCGTCTGCCTCTAGCGCAGAGGTTGCTATGATGTCAGAACGCCAAGCTCTTATTGGCTCATTGCCAAAAAAAATATAGTGGGTAGACCTCAAGACATGGCGCACTGGGGTCCATGAGCTGTTTTTTGCAATCAGCCAATCAGAGCTCGGTGTCGATCTGACGTCACTGCAACGCCTGCGCCAGAAGCAGACGACTTGCTCTTCGCATAGCCAAGAAACATGTATTACTATTGTCACGAACACCTTGAAGTCTAGTACCTTCCAGCGGGCAACTGAAGTGATTTCTCTGCTCGGTCTATATGCTCGGTCGAAAACAGGCAAGTTAAGTTTCCTACCGGCGTGTCGTTAAAGAGACACTGACACCCCCCCCCCAAAAAAGTTTTGTTATTTTTTGCCAGGCGATTTATTATGGTGTCGGAATACTACCGAATTAATATTTTGCTACAGAGTCAAGTATTTGTTTAATAAAACCAAAAAACGCAACTGCTCGAAACTGAAACCGAAACCCACGCACCGCACGGAGATGTGGAGCGGAGAGAGTGAGTGGCGGAAGCCACGTGGCTACACCCGACCGTGCGATGTTTTTATTTTTTGTTTTTGTTTTTCTTCCGGGTGCAGCAGACGATATGCGTTCGGGATCCGTTCGCCGTGGGATTCCTTTGCAGTTATGTTTGTTGCGCTCGCTGTTCTGTATTTCAAGATGAGTTGTTTTGTACATTTAATTGTTGGCAGTTAGTAGTGAGTGCCCGTGGGGAATTCCCGTGATCGGCTCCGAAAAGAATACTCCCAAGATGTTGCGTGAAGAGCTGCCTCACATCTGAAAGTGGCATTGTGCGGCAGAGGTGTCAAAAATGGAATCCCATACCATTTAGTTCAGCGACGTATCGTCCACAACAATTGTTTTGTTTTTTCAGTGATAATTGTAAAAAAAGAAAACAGTAAACATCGCAAAATGTTTGAAAAGAAAATGGTACGCCCATACTAGGGATCGAACCCGTGCCCGCTGCGTGTGAAGCGGACGTCTTTCCACTGAGTTGCTGAAGGAACTCCTTCGTTCGTAGTAATGCATCCGGTCGACTGTATGTTGGAAAGTTTGCTGCCGATTTCCTCCAGTACATGCACTCCCGGCTTGAAGTCGGGCAGCACCACGCATTGGCCACATTCGCACCAAGTAAAGAAACCGTACGCGTGCGTATTCAACTCGATGTACGCACTTCGTGCTTGACGTTTGAGCGAGCGATGTCTTCAGCCACGAGAAGGGACGACGGCTCGGCGACGTCTTCGTGCAATCGGCTTGCTGGTCGGGCGCTGTCGTACGGGATGAATATCAAATCTTTTGATCGGTCCAAAATTTCTCTTTCGAAGGAAGACAGAATTCGCCGGTACCGTGAACAACAGTTCTGAAGTAGAGGTCCCACGCCCGTCGTCCGCTGCCACCCGCGAGTCCCACGAAACGCGAAACGACGCCATGTTGAGAATTATGCAGTGAACGCACAGAATGCTTCCGGTTGTCTGTGCAACCTTTTTTTTTTTTCAATCAACGTATTTGCAGCTTTTTGGAAGCCACAAAAAATGGGTTTCATATTTTGTTTCTATTTTTAGTATTGACTGTGTGCCTTCAATGACCCACGACTTTGATTAAATTTGGTGGTCGCGTCGAAACCTTAGAAAACGGCCCGTGACCACGGAAAAGAGAGTGAGCGCGACTCAAACCGGCCAGTTCTCGATCGGCGGTTTTCGGGCGGAAAGAAACCGAATTTCGAGCCGCAAATTCTGTTCTGGGTAGTTGGGCTCTCATATGTCACGTACAACTAAAAACCTCGGCGAGCATAAATACCCTGTCAGTGTCCGTCGTCGATGCCGACGTTGACGTCGACGCCCCACGTAACGTCAAACATCGCTCTGACGCCACGTTAACGTCGTCTTGACGTCAACGTCAACGTCACAACGACGTCACGACGAAGCCTTGACGGCGTGTAACGTCGTCGCCTTCGCAAACATCAACGTCGACGCGCTGTCTCGACGAAGTCTTGACGTCGTGTAACGTCGTCAAGACTTCGTCGTGAAGTTGTCGGGACGCCGACAACGTCGTCAAGACTTCGTCGTGTGACATCGAGTTGCGTCATGGCGACAACGAAGTCGACGACCTGACGCAAAGCTTCTTTATGACGTCGCATTGACACGGACGCCGCCGTCGCGTGACGTCGTCGTCGTCGACGTTGAAATCAGACGTCGTTGTTAACGCAATATGACGCCAGGGCGCAGTCTTGATGCCATGTAACGCGCGTTGCCAACGTCGATGACGACGCTGACGTCAAGGCGTCGTCGTGATGTCGCATGGCGTTGTGACGCCAAGTCAGGTCGCGGCGACGTCACGTATTGACGTGACGCCTGACGTTGTAGAAAAAATATAGCCCGGCGTTCTATAGTTTTTATGACCTTGACTAGTGCGCCCATCGAGCTTGACGCTAAAACGCAAAGCGTTTTTCATTAAAAAAACTGGCAAATCCGAACTACTTCGCTCGTAGCACCCTACAGGTCGGCTACGAGCGAAGTGGCTTGGGTAAGCCGTTTTGTTCCACTCGTCCTTTCTAGTACACTCTAGCTTGGCGCTCAAGCTGCGCGAGTGCACAGGTGCCGGTGGCTTTGACTTCAAAGCCATGAAAAGCTATAGACGTTTTCTGTTTCCTGTTGTTCTCAGTCACATGGGTTTCGTATCTGGCATGCGGGACAAAAAAATAAGAATAACATTTCAACCTGGAATATCGGAGAAATTATAGGTGAGGCAAAACAAGAATGTTTGACAATCACGCATTTTTCGTAAACACCTTCCAGCGGCGTGGAGGGATCAAAATTATGTTTTACCGCATACCAGAAGTGAAGACATTCAAGATGGCTGCGCCTTTGTGAAAAAGTGTGTATGTACCATGCAAATGGCGTGCGGTACGTGCCGTTTCCGTGACACCCGGTGACATATTTTTACAGTGCAGGCGATAGACATACCAGCAACGACGCTGACACCGGATTGGCTGCTCGACAACGCGCGGGAACTTAAGCCCCGTTCACATATATCCGACCGAGTGAAGCGCCGTTCACATATACGCGACCGAGCACGACCGAGAGAGATCAGATCAGTTTAAGCCTCTTGCGACGTCTTAGGACCGGATGCGATGCAGTGGAGCTGGTCCTAAGAGATCGCAAGAGGCTTAAAACCGGTCTGGTCTCTCTCGGTCGTGCTCGGTCGCAAGATAGTGAACAGGCCTTAAGACCGAGAGAGACCAGAGAGGTTTTTAAGCATTTTGCGACCTCTTAGGACCGGATGCGCTGCAGCGGAGGTGGTCTTAAGAAGTCGCAAGAGGCTTAAAAACCGGTCTGGTTTCTCTCGGTCTTACTCGGTCGCAAGAGTGTGAACGGGCCTTAACATTTCGGATTCAAACGGCGCGTGTATCACTCGGGAGCGTGATACACGCTCGCCCGCGTATCTGGTGAAGGTTCAGGACGACATGTCATTGTACTTTTGGGTCACGGCAAAAGCCTCTGTATTGGTTTTCCAGTTCGGGCCATACTATTTGTGTTTTAAGAGGAAGAAGAGGTTGTGCTTTTTGTAACAGTGAAAGCTATGGACCATAGATATTGCATAAAATTGGGAAGAGGTGCAGTTGAAATTTCCGGATTACATCCTTTACCACTCTACCTCGCGCGGCCGCGGGGTAGCATGGAGTAGGATGGGATGAATACGTGCTTCCCAGCGACTACCTCCAGGAGTTTATTTTAAATGTATCGACGTTTATCGAAGCCTACACATATGTGCAACTTTTGGACAAATTAGTATTGCCAATGACAATGGCACCAAAACCAAATCCAGCTGAAGAATTATTAATTGATATAAGCGCGTTTTATTTTTTCTTTACGTTTACACGTACGTTTACGTTTACACCCGGATATTATTTATTTATTTTTCGTAGGAAACACTGCGAAATTAAGCTCCGAATTTAGGAAATTTTGGAATCAACCAAAAATAAACTCACATATAAACTCCGAATTTTCAGGAAAAAAATAAGCTCCGAAAAGCATTCTCCGAGTTTGACGAAAAATAAACTCCGAAAACACGGACTTCTACTTATACTCCCCGCCTTGTGCTTTCTCTTTGGGGAGGCGATCCTTCTGGCCCTGGCATCAGCCGTCCTAATGTTGACACTGGCTTGTGCGCCACTTGAGACCCCTTCTTTTCGGAGCACGCGCGCCAGTGTCTCGCTCGTCCCTTTTACATAAGAGACGCTGATGCGCGCGATAGGGCGGGGCTGTGTGTCACCCGACGATCCATGGTTATTGCGGGTGCAACACTGTCGACAGGCGACGCGCTGAACAAAACTCCTTCTGTAGTCGTTCCTTTGGAGGTCAGCAAGGATGGACTGTTTCTCCTTTCTTCTTTCCTTTTACGACGAGCAGATGGTCATTGCTCTAGACATGAGAGTAGAGACCACTTACGCCTTGTGACTCACTGGGTAGTTCGAGTCAAAATCAAGGTAGCGTCCGGTGTGTGTTGGTTTCCTGCAGACCGTGAATCTCAGCTTGTCTCCTTGCCTTTTCACCAGAGCATCGAGGAATGGCAAAACTCCGTCTCTCTCGTATTCTACAGTGAACTGGATCGCCGGTTCTATAAAGTTCAGGTGTGCCAAGAAATGATTCACCTCTGATATCTTCACGATGCAAAAACAATCATCTACATAGCGCAACTCTTTTGGCCTGTTGGCAAAAGTGCTTAGCGCCCTCTGTCCAACACCTTCCATTGTGAGGTTTGCCGTCGTGCCAGAAAGAGAGGCGCCCATTGCCGTCCCGCTGACTTGTTTGAAGAGCTTACCCTTGAAACTGGAGTATGTACTGCCAAGGCAGAACTCGAGAAGGCGGCATAATTTATCCACACGGAGGCTGGTTCTTGAGCCCAATGTTTCATCATTCTCGAAGACCTCTCTGGCTGCAGCAACTGCTAATGGAACTGGCACGCTGGGAAAGAGTGACACAACGTCAAAAGATACCATCGTGTCAACATCGCTAAGTCTCACTTGCGAGGCTCATTTCACGAAGTGGCCGGTGTTCAGCACGTGGGTCGGCGTGTTTCCAACACAGGGGAGCTATATTCCGGAGTAGGCAATTCGATAGCGCTCGGAGCGGTGAGGTCGTAAAGACTACGATAGGTCACAAGGGGACGTTAGGATCGTGGGTGTTGGGTAGTCCGTAGAAGCCTTACGCGCTGAGCCATCTCCTGCAGATGAGATGCAAGCAAAGGGCTTTCGACTCTGGCATTGCTTGAAAATGTCAGACAGCATCTTGTTTGTGGTCCGCTGATCTTGGGATGTTGGGTCTTCTTGAGCTTTTCATAAGCTGGACTGTCGAGAAGATCCCGTGCCTTCTGCTCGTACCCCTCCCGGTCCAGGATGACGGTCGATTTTCCTTTATCTGGCCGGCAGGGGCACAATCTCGTGTATCCTCGCGGAGCTTCCGAAGAGCCGCAGTTTCATCGCGTGATAGATTGTGGCGTTGCCTTCGCGGAGGTTTTGAAAGGATGCCTATCGCTTTAAGTCGTACACCTTCCCGAACGCTAGGTCTAAGCGGGCAATGCCGTCCTCCATCGCGGCGATCATTTTTGGCAGAGGTGGCCGGGTCGTGGTCATGCTGAAGCCGTGGCCTTTTGCCAAGACTTTAATCTCGCAGGTGGAGAGTTGTCTTGAAGACAGGTTCGTGACAAAACTGGCGGTGTCAGCGCCTGGTCTTTTTGGGTCTTTTTTTCTCAGCTTAGACAGCTTCTCTTCTTAAGATGCCTGTCGTTTTTCTCTAGTAGCGGAGGCGACGCTGGAAGCTAGCGACTGCAACGACGGGAACACACCGGGGACGCGATGTTCGAGCTGCCGACGCGCGAAGTACAGGTCCAGTTCTTTCCTCCTATGATGGTGTGCCACTCGCGAATACTGGCGCTTACCAACCGGTGCTCCGCCTGTGCCAAGATTTTGTTTCCCTTCTGGGTGTGTACGAGGCGCTTGAGACGGAGGCTGCGGGGAATCACGTGCAAGCCTGGCAGGCCCTCGCAAAGTCGATGTGGGTCTTGTAGGTAGCGATGTTGCGGGTGATGTTGACAAACCACTTCGCTAGCTGGGTTGTCTCCGGTCCAAAATC
>JAZHYW010004883.1:0-43165 GCA_037355805.1 Ixodes ricinus
AGGTACCGATAGAGTAACCAAAGGGTTATCTCAACAGCGGCGGCGATCTCAAAGGAGACGTCAAACCTAGTAGCGCGGTCCCCACATCTCCGCGGCAATATAGACGACGTTTAGGGCTACATTACCGCGGGTCGGTTCGATTAATTACCTCCGTCGGTGCCAATGATCGACTACCTTGTCTCACTCTCTCGAATATAGCGGAAGAGAAGACACACGTACCAGAGTAAGGACAGAGTCCAAGAGCATTTATTAAAACACTCTTAAAATGAACTACAATGTCCCCATCCAAAATGCCCCCCGCGCCGGCAAGGTAAGAAAAGGTCCTTACCTGCCAGACGCGGGGTTCCGGAGAGCCAAGACCGGGGAAGCGTCGGAGAAGTCGCCGACACACGTCCTATCTCTTTCGCGGTCACCCGGACGAGTCCCCTTCCCGAAAGCGGGAAAAGTCGAGGCGAAAGCCTCCTCGCCTGTCAGCAGTGATCCGCATCCGAGCGGGGGAACGGAAAGCGGTCCCCCCGAGAGAGAGTGAGAGGAGGGCCCCCCAAGCCAGGCGGCCCTCCGCCTCACGAACAGGTCGGAGCTCACGGCGAAGGAGGCCGAGTGTTCCGACCCGCGGCCGTTATCGCAGCCATCGGGGAAGGGAGACCACAGGAATCCCCACATCCCCCCTCCTTAAAACGGTAGGTGGGTCTCAATAAAGAATAAAGGAGGCCCACCTGCTCTCATAAAATAATATATATCTCTGCGCACCCCCAACAAATACACGCGACACCCAGCGCGCGTCTTCACAGTGTCCGCCGTCAACAGCTGACGCACCAGGACCGAAGAAAAGGAAAGTTCCAGTCCAAGTACTTGACAGTCGCCGTCACAGCACCGCAGAGCATCACAGGCACCGTGCTGACGCAGCTGGACCCAGGTGTCGCGGTACGAGCTGGCTGCAGTGGAGGGCGGTGAGGCGGTCGTGAAGGCGGCAGCACCAAAAGGACCAACGACCGCCGCCCACCAGCGGAGACCAGCTAGGGAAGTCCCAGACACGCCGCCCAGGGGGTTCGGCGCCATCTCGGCCGCAGTGGGCTGGTGAAGGGGGTGGACGACCTCGGAGCAGACCTGCGAAGTCGTAATGCCAGCAGACAACACGCCCAGAACCGGCCGCAGACCTCCCGAAAGGGAAGAAAGGGCGCCGCAGCCTCCAAACGAGGGGGCGCGCGCAACCGACGCTCGCCTGCCCGGGCCGCAAAGGCGGCAGAAACGGGCAGGAGCAAACGACAAACAAAAACCACAAAAAGGTGGCCAGTTTGTCAACGGTGACAGGAAGGCGCTCAGTTGGGAAACGGACCCGACGAGCGGCCAGAGGACATATGCCAGAGTGACCCGCTTCGACACCGGAAGAAGAAGCCATAAAAGGGGGCCCCTCCGTTCGAAACGCGTCCACATACCAAGCAAACTAATTGAGTTCGCTTAATGTGGACACCGGGGAGAGAGCTTCTAGGAAAAACGCCGAGTTCTCAATCCTTTGCGCAGGCAGCTAACACAGAGGCTGCCTACAATACCCGGTTTTATAGTTACCGGAAGAGTCCGTTGACTATAAGTGGCCAAAAACAGATAACAGTCTGCAGCTGGCCCGTCTTCTGAAGTCGAGGTAAAGGGATACGGGGACTTCGAAGGGGCGGATAGAAAGAAACCGCCATGCATGCGCGTCTGCGAGCGGGGAAGATGCAAGTTCCCGCGCAAAATAGCCGCCATCTTGCTCCCCACGGAGGAAGACAAAAGGGGCCGCAGCTCACACGCTCAAACCTGCTAGCTTCGCCAAATATTTGAGCTAGCTACCGAGGCTAGAAAAACATGTCCCAGGCGAAAATTTTCAACTGGGACCAGTTGGTCCCAGTTGCAACTGGTTTATGGAACAATTCCCAGTTGCAACTGGTCCCAGTTGGAGCTGTCCAACTGGTCCCAGTTGGAATTGGTCCCAGTTACAACTGGTCCCAGTTGGAGTTGGTCCCAGTTACAACTGGTCCCAGTTGGAGTTGGTCCCAGTTACCGCTGGTGCCAACTCCAGCGACAATGAAACACGGCACAAAATGGAAGGTTGACAAGTCTTTATTGTCAAAAACTTGGAGAATAAAACTAAATAATAGGTTCGGTGACGTACACGCTCCGGGTTTAGCCACTTGCTTGCGACGACTGAGTCGCTTTTTCAGAGGTAGTATTCGTGAGATGAAGGAAGATCGGCCGCTGGCGTCTTTTAGTGAAGACGTCCTCAGCTTCTCTCCCCATCGCGTGAAGAAAGGTGCTCACCCTTGTTCCCGCCTTGCGCAGCTGAAGTCCTGACAGGATGCGGTAGCGCTCCCACCTTGCAATCCAACATTTCCAATTGCCTCTGTCACAACAGTCGAACATTTTCGAGGTAGACCTCCCGCCATTTTCGCCATTGTGCTCTCCGCGGCGGTTTTCTCTTCCGTCCGGTCTTTCCTGGGTGCCCTCCGATCGCTGAACCGCATCTTTCCATCCTCGAAGTTCACCGCTGCCGCCACGGTGTGTGTACAGTTGGGTCCAAAGAAGCGCAGCTGTAGTTTTGACATTTTCATAACGACGCCAACTTCGGTGATGGCGACCCTTCTCTACCGCGTCGCGTCTTCTACGGCGCTGTCGTCCGTCCGACTCCGGATGGATGCGATGGATGAATACGGCTGAGCCCTTTGGATAGAGCAGTAGCTTACGCCACCTAGCCAATTTGTCTTACCATTTAAGCTTAGAATATTTAAATGTGAAAACTATATACACTCCGCACTGAACAGAAAGTGAGGCTATAAAACTCCCTTGTCATCAGTTAATAAGATAAATACCTAGTTTTCTCATGCTTTCTGCCACCATTCACTTAATCTTTGCTTGGTAATCATCTACTGTCTTGTAAATCCACTTTTCCTTCGCTGTCTCTAAAACCCAATGACTTTATTAAATCTAGATGTCATCATAGGTAGGATGAAGCCCTTACAGAAGCAGAGCTAGCCGCGTAGCCTCCACAAGCCAGCTCCCTTGACGACTATCGCATCGTCCTGCAGTATTCCACCTGTACTCTCGTTCTTATAGACGCATGCGTGACACGTCAGAACCATAGTGGCTTCCTCTAGTATTGTGTAAATGCTACTGGAATACACTAGTTCTTAGCTTAATCGACATATAGAACTTTCGCACTGAGCGCGTGCTAAGTCTGGACATTCCTTCTACAAATTGCATGCCATCGCATCTCACACGTGTGGCACGTCAACGTGCTCCGATTAACCAGAGAGCTCATCTACGTTCGCGTGACCACAACATCGCCTAAAGCGTTCTATGACTATGGCTATCGCCATATGTGCAATCTGCCTCTGCATAAATTGCTACAACGCTTTCGGGAGCCATTGTCCCATCTACTAGCTCTGATACAGTGCCTTAGATGCTAACTTACCGAAGCTTCTGTCGAAATATGACCTAGTCTCCTTGTAACACGTCTTTGCACTCCCAAAGGTATTAACCTTTTACATGTAGCTTGATGCTCCAGATCTCTGCAGACTATCTTTCCAGTTCATAGGACAGGTGACCGCTTCGCGGATATCCTGCATACACTTGACATAGCTCCAAAATAGCCACATAGTCAGCCACGAATTTCGACGCCAAACTACTCAGCTCAAGTAGCTCAATTTGGCTATAATAGCCCAATCTGGTAACTACTAGCTGCGTCTGTCTAGTCTGACGGCGTCGCATAGGCAGCGCCATCTGTCGACAGCGCGTACCACTAATCCGCACCCGCGTGCCACGGCGGCCGGCTTGCTCTGATTGGCCAAAAGATAAATTTATTTATTAAGAGAAAAAGAAAAAAAATACTGTAGGTATTTAAATAAATGTTTTAATACATTTTAATAATGCACTAAATGTTCATTAGGTAAACACATTTTATGTCACTAATTATATTTTCCAAATTAAAAGAAATTATTTAGTTAATTAAAATTTTATTATTATTTTTATAAAATATAAATGTACCTATTAATTAAAAATTTCCCTATTTGTATAAATCTAAAGATGTAAGTGTTTTTAGTTTTCTTCATTAGCAAAGGTCAATACACCCCCAACTTGTCAAAATTGTTGCCCCGTGTGAACTGGGAACGGAAAACCATTTGAAGTCCGACTGGGAATCGCTCCAACCAGTTACTTCCCTAACTGGTCCCAGTTCACTCCATTCCCAACTGGGAGTCAAACCAGTTGACTCCCAACTGGGAATGGTTCAAACCAGTTGACCCCTCAGCTGGTCCCAGTTGGACTCCTATTGGTCCCAGTTGATTCCCAGTTGGGACCAGTTAGTCCCAGTTGATTCCCAGTTGGGACCAGTTAGTCCCAGTTGAAACCAGTTGAGGTGCCAACTGGTCCCAGTTAGAAATTTTCGCCTGGGGTCTCACACTCGATACGGCTTGATTAAGGGCTCACAACGGTGTGTGGACCCTTCTTTTGAGCAAGGCCAGGTTTCAGAGCAACGTAACTGCTGAGAGTCTTAGAGCCACTCTTCCACCTGGATCACGCGAGTCTGACAGATATCGCCAAGGGCGCTCTGGCTACATGGCGCCCGGGTTTCAGAGCAACATAACCTTCGAGAGTCTTAGAGTCATTCGTCCACCCAGATACTGCCACAGTGCGCCTCAGACCGCGTAGCGCCACCACCATGAACGCAAAACTAGTGTCGTTCTTGGAAAACAACAACAGGCTGCAGGAGAACGTTGGCATCAAGCAGATACACATCTTTCCCGAAGAAAACCCTCCGCGCCATCTGCAATACCAGCAGTGAATACAGCGCGCGCGTCAACAGTATGCAAACTGCTTCTCGACGCCGACGGTTCTGCGGCCCGGCTCCCGGAGCCCGTCCGTAGCAGTACCAGCTACTTATCGACGTTATTGGCAGGCGTACCGTCCGACTCTAAATGAGTGTCCGCGACTACTCCGAGTCAAAGAAAACGCGAATATTTACATTCCCAGATTGCACTGGTGATCCTTCGCTACTCTTTTCTGCCAAGCCTCGCTCCCCGCCGGACATAAAAGTCCACCCGGTTCTCAAAAACATCACCAAAACTTCTATATACATTTTCCCTTCAAAACAAGTTGTCGGTGGCGCGCAAGGAACCCAAATACACACAGGTGAAGGGTTCGCCTCAGGCATGGAGAACAAACGGTCTCCCGCAACGAGTGTTGCTTGACGCACGCTAATTCAAAACAGGAACGCGCGTACGAATCACACCGCGCTCGCTCAAAGGAGTGGCACTGCGGGTTGCCGACTCGGCATTAATCGCTCAGCCATAAGTGGCGAGATCAGGACGCTCGTGGCACGCGGCGATCAAAGGCAAGGAATGTCGGCAAATAAGGCCGGACATCGTGACGGAGGCCAGGAGTCACGACCACGATAAAGTAAGCCGTGGCCCGACGTTGGGCGCCATATTATCTGGGATATTGCAAGCTACCAACAAACACGGGTACCGATAGAGTAACCAAAGGGTGGGCTCAACAGCGGCGATGATCTCAAAGGAGACGTCAAACCTAGTAGCGCGGGCGGTCCCCACATCTCCGCGGCAATGTAGACGACGTTTAGGGCTACATTACCGCGGGTCGGTTCGATTAATTGCCTCCGTCGGTGCCAGTGATCGTCTACCTTGTCTCACTCTCGCAATATAGCGGAAGAGGAGACACACGTACCAGAGTAAGGACAGAGTCCAAGAGCATTTATTAGGACACACTCTCAAAATGAACTACAATGTCCCCATCCAAAATGCCCCCCGCGCCGGCAAGGTAAGAAAGGGCCTTGCCTGCCAGACGTGGGGTTCCGGAGAGCAAAGACCGGGGAAAGCGTTGGAGAAGTCGCCGACACACGTCTCTATCTGTTTCGCGGTCACCCCGACGAGGTCCCCCTCCCGAAAGCGGGAAAAGTCGAGGCAAAAGCCTCCTCGCCTGTCAGCAGTGATTCGCATCCGAGCGGGGGACGGGAAAGAGGTCCCCCCGGGAGAGAGTGAGGGGAGGGTTCCCCAAGACGGGGGACGTTTCGCTTCACAAAGAGGTCGGAGGTCACGGCGAAGGAGGCCGAGTGTTCCTACCCGCGGCCGTTATCGCAGCCATCGAGGAAGGGAGACGACAGGAATCCCCACAACACGCAGGCACTCGGGCCACTGGGGAATTTTCACGCCCAAATACTTCGAACGGTAACCTTTCAGGCTCGCTTACTCGGCACAAAACGCAGTTAATCCCCGTTCAATGCACCGGCACCGCAACACCACAGCCACCACCTGAAATTGCGTAAATATGGCGGCGATGTTAATAAACCAGGGCCGACTTCCGGTTTCCGCTGCAGTGCCCTCCGATGGCGACAGATGGAACGTTTAAGACACGCCTACTGGCCAAACTCTCCCCCTATATATAGCTCTGCGCCGACGTCTTGGCCAGTGACCTCACGCGACCAACGAGACGCAACCACGCAACCCCGTCGTGATTCAAGTGCTCCTGTGCGCGCGACGAGTGGCCCTGGCTCTCGCCAAGCAAGCGCCGCACGCCATACGGTGAAAAAAGTCCTAACACTAGCGTTTCTTTTTGCCAGTGGGCCAGTCAGCTGCAACGTAATTTTGGATTTTGGGGAACAGAGACTTATTCAACTTGTTTCGTGAGGAGAAAAGACTTGTTCAACTTGTTTTCGTTAAAGAAATTTTTTTAACCAACATGCAGCGCCATTATTTCGCCCTCGATATACGTGCACAAAGCGATGTCTGGTTATTACGACGGTCCGTAATCTTAAAGCTTCTTGTGGTGGGCGCGGTTCTCGGCGGTATTTTGTATTGTGGCATGTTTCTCATTACGAAAAAACAACGTGTTTCACAACATGTTAGCGGCAGTAGCTGGTGGATACTCAATAACGCTTCGGAAAGGAGGGTGCGTTTCAAAACAGTAGTCAAAACAGTAGCGAATAATACGTACTGATTCACATTCGATCGTGACAAGCTTCATACGAACGGTCCGACTACGTCATAATCGAACATGTGCTAGATTCAATCAACGTTATAATTTATTTGGTTTCGATTGACCATGTAAACCAAATTTTCTACTTCAGGTGGCCAACAGCAGCGGAAGTCCCCGAACTGCAGCGGCAGTTCTACGCCGTGGACGGCTTTCCCGGCGTCGTAGAGCCATCGACGGCACCCACATTCCGGATCAAGGGCCACCGCTGAACGAGGAAGTATTCGTGAACCGACACTTCTACCATTCCATCAACGTGCAGCTGGTGGTCGACGCGCGCTCAGGATCCTCAACGTGGTTGCCAAGTGGCACGGAAGCTTCCGCGACTCGTACGTGCTGTCGCAGAGCAGTGTCTGGGAGAACTTCGCAACGGGCGCGTACGGCGGGCTCCTTATCGGCGACAGCAGCTACCCGTGCAGGCCTTGGTTGATGGCGCCTTTCCGATCGCTTTATCGCTTCTATATGGATAAGCCCAGTGTTTTGCTTCTTTATTCATAATTTGACAACAGCAACATTTTTTATTTTATCACTCAGAAATACACACAAGGAGAGGCTGCGTTGCAAAGAAATGTCGTGCGGAACATGATATTCCAACTCGTATATATTTTTATTGGTAGCCGATATAATATATTGCATTTAATATCCATAATATGCTAAGTACACTGGAATCGTAAACCCTTATTGGATCCCCATACGACACATGGGGATCCAATAAGGGTTTATACGGTATGGGATTCCAATGTTTTTAGCATATTATGGATATTGAAATCCCATAACAAACCCTTATTGTAATACAATACAATAAATGTAATGTGTTCCAATACACTATCCATATTGTATTGCAATACAATAAAAATATATTGTTTACCAATATCCATAATACGCTGTTCATATTGGGATTTTCCAATAGGGGTATGGGATTCCAATGGTTTTAGCGTATTATGGATATTGGAATCCCATAACAAACCCTTATTGTAATACAATACAATAAATGTAATGTGTTCCAATACACTTTCCATATTGTATTGTAATACAATAAAAAGATATTGTTTCCCAATATCCATAATACGCTGTTCATATTGGGGTTTTCCAATAGGGTCTGGTCACCTCTGTCACGTGATTCGAGGAGGAGGAGGGCACCAGCCGCGCGCGGCTGTTGCACCTGCTAACGTTACACGCTGATAAGCATAACCTCCGAAATCCGGAAGTGCTCGCGCTGGCAGCCGCTTGTTTCTTTTCTGCTTCTTGTCCGCTGCAGTTCAAACTTCGTTCGTCCTCCCTGTTGCGATCTGCCACCTTAACTTGAGGTCTTATTGGGATTTTTCTGGACAACGTATTCGATGTGCACCAAAGCTGTCAGCGTTTGAAAAGTCCTATGCGTGCAAATGTTTTCAAGAAGTGCCAAATTAAGCCGCCATTGCCGACCTCCTCTCGTCTTGCCGAGATGCCGAGCCACTGAAGCGGGCGTTGACGAGCCACCACAAAGGCCTATGCTGGGGAGAAGGACACGGTAGTACCTAAAGTGGCAAGAACCTGTCCTGCTGTGGCAATGATGAAGTGAAGCGAACCTAATAAGAGGAAACAAAAAACTAAAGGTCGGTTATGGTGGCGCCCATGCACAGCTGCTGCAAAGCATCTATGTCGGCAACAAGAGATTTTTCAAAGAAGTCGGGAATTCTTGCGGTTTGGTTCGCTTCGGCAAATGACAGCTTGCACACCTCATCGTGTTAAGCTTTAAGGGGTCATGAAACAATTTAAAAATTTTTTTACTTCTTAGCTTTCCTCTTCAACTCACAAATCGCGCATCGTACGAAACAGATGAAGACGAAGGAAAGGCTAGACTTCCCTGTTGCTCGTACCCTCGTTCGCGTACCCGGACACCGCCATTCTCCTCCAAGAAGATTAGTCCGTCGCTCAAAACTCAAACAAAAGTTACTTTCCCCACTCCGTTTACCCCGAAGCTGACAGTGCTGTGGAAGCTACGTGCTCGTTAGGCCAGCCACACTTTTGCCACGTGATCACGCTCCCTCGTGCATACCCACGAGCAGAGAATGAGGTTAGCAGATGATGAAAGGAGGAGGCTGATTGGTCTGGAAAGTGCATAGCTTCCACCGAACTGTCAGTTTAAGGGTGAAGGAGAATAAGTGATTTCCGGTGTCGTGTGACGTACGTTTGGCGTGGGTAACGCGCTTTGTCATTTAAGTTCGTTCTGAAGGCTTTTAACGTGCCCGTCTGACCGGGGTATTAGTTTGTCACCAAGAGCAGAAAAAGCAGTTCCAGTCGTCTTATCGCTTTAGAATCGCTTTGTGGTCGGCTTCGTTGTCGTCTGCTTCTTTGTCTTCCTTAACACGTGAAGCCGCTGCGTTGACGCGGTGGGCCCACTGTGGCAGACTTGCACGTAACCAATTACAAATAAGTGGACTTGATATCAATTACAATTTATTTTGCCTTTTTAGAGGTCAATTTCATTTTTATCGTCGGTAACGATCACTGTTGTCTATTATTTTGTAATGAATTACAAGTAATCAATCATATGTTTCCGAAAGGTCCGAAATTATCGAGTTGAGTTATTCTACGTGCAACAATCGGTCCCGTCAGTCCTCAGAGTCATGGCCACGTCTACGTCGAACCAACGTTTGGCACTTGTGACGTTACGCGGCGCGAGTAAAATAGACACAACGACGCGGGCAGGTCGTTCATTCGTTCATGGCGTGGACGGTGCTGTGCCCAGGGACGAGCGGGACGCCTTGGTAATGATGCACAACAAAATGTTCAGAGGTTAGTTAGCGGAAGTCTTAAAGCTACGGAATTTGCGTTAAACGCATCAGGATTTGCGCAACCTAAGGCGCATCCGACGTTACGTGTTGAATCACGTGGACGCCGTAGAGCCAACACCGGGTGGATGATACTCGATGACGTCATCGGTCAAGTTGCGAGAAATCCGCAAAACTCGACTCGGAACGTGAGATATTAATAGTCATGCCGTTGGCGTATCTGGTTCAATCAGTTGGCCGCTCCATGACCCCGTCGCATTGACTGCGATGACGAGGTCGCGCCTCACGCCGCACGCTAGAGCTGGCAGATTTGCGGCGACTTGGCATCGTTCGAAGAGTTTGCTGGCCAGTTTATCAGAATATATAGACGGAGTTAGATCGCAATGTTTGACACGGGGTCTTCCTATATGATACTGAAGAGGGCTGCACGCTTTTGAACATTTTCAATGAAGCGGAGTTGTCTTTGACGCGTGAAGCTAATGCAATTCACAGGTAGGCCTACTGAGGAGACCTGCCCGTAACGAGTTGCGATTTACTGAAGACTTGATATCGATTACATTTTATTATACCTTTGTAGAGCGTCAATTTTATTTTTACCTGTGATGATCGGTCACTGTTTCTATTTATCTGTGATGAAATACAACTAACCAGCTATACGTTTCTAAAGAGCCATCTATAATGAGTTAAGTTAACATGTACAGTAAAGTATAATCGCTCCGTCAGTCTATGTTCTTCACTCAGATCTAGGCTGCACTCGACGCTTGGACACGAGGATCATTACCCATAATCTGGTAAACAAAAGATACAAAGATACCAAAAGGATTAGAATGTCGACGCGCTCCGCGACGTTTTGACTGTCGAGCTGTCGAATGTGCCTCGCTTATCTCTGCACTGTACGCGGCCTTCGAACGACATCTGCTGCTGAACCATAACAAGGTGTGGATAACAAAAAGGAACGAAATGTAACCACGTTCATCATATGCATGCATTTTGTATTTCGTGTTAGAAAAGTTGAAGAAGTAACGTGAAAAGTAATCAATTAGTTTTAGTAATTTTCAATTACTTTTGTGATTCAGTAATGGACCTTTTTCACATACCGACGGCACGCAGGCGGTGGCTGCACGAACTAAAAATCGAGGAAGGGACCTACCTGCGCTACCAATCGATAATGGGAGCTATGCTACCAGTTTCTTCGTTCTCTGAGCAGCGGGGCGTGCCCAACGCGCCGCACAAGTGGGGCATCCGTGGCGTCCACTTAAACGTCGTGTTATTCTTTCCGTCCGCTTTCTTTTTTTGCGTAACACAATTATATGTGCTGCAATTACGTTGCTACTCGCTGATCTATAGCCTCCTTCCGAATTTCCTCGATTTTAGGTGCCAATTTCCGCCGCTTGGCATCGGGCGCTCGCGCGTGCGGCAGAACGCTTCTCGAAAAAGGTCCATTGGCTATTGTTAGCACTCATATTTCCAAAAAAAGTAATTGCAATTTTAATCCGTTACTTTTTTCAGTAACGCGTACACGTCTACACTCTGGCCGCGGGAAAAACAACGACTGCACCACGACTCGAGCACTCCGGCCGCTCGGACTTCTCATTGAACTTGGAAGCTAGTAAACGTCCCGTTCAATGGCAAAGGACTAAAAAATTCAAGGGACCATCGGCTCGGTGTTACACCGCGGAACATCATGAAATGTGTCGGTGGAAAACTGAGCTTGGCGAGGCATCAGGGTTGGGCATAACTTTTAATGAACAATGAAGTAAGACGAGATATTTAGGCTTTCTCGGGTAGTGACAGTTTTCTAAAAGTCGCTTCATTCTGGTTGGCCGCCCGCGCGACAGGGTTACAAAGTAACTGCGGGAGTGAAGCATGCGCACAACGAAGAAACGATCTACAGAAAGACCATATGCCCGACGCGCCGCGACGACTTGCAACTGTCAGAAAGAAGCCACCATTCCAGACACGTGAAAACTTTCGGGTAGAGGTGAGTTTTGTGTGTACAACTTCAATTCAGTTTTTTTATTTTTATTGCGCATGTTTTGATGGGTTATAGTCGCCCGACGGCAGAAGCTTTTTTTCTGCGTTTCGATTGGTGTAAATGCACAATGGGTCAATAACTCTACACTCTTGGAAAAAAAGGGTCAGTATAGTCCTCCCTAAAGGGAGGAACGCTCTTGACACATATGTTCCTTCAGAAAGGGAGAAACGTTCGTCCTGAAAGCAGGAGAGCAAAGTTCCTCTGTCGCCTGCATCTCATTATGGCGGCCACGAATCGAGCAAATCGAGCTCAATAAGGCTTAACGAGAACACTAAGTCTATTGTACGGGGCGAGAGGAGCAGCAAATAAAAACGTAACACGAGCTTTCCGCGAACTGTATTTATTTCCGAAGCCGGCTTCCCCCTGCAGGTAAAGAAACTTACGTTTCGAAAGCATGCAGTCACTCAGTCTTCTCATCGTCAGCACTGCGATGTTAAACGGAGACAACCGGCACCCAGTTACTTCGCGCACTTTATGTCTTACCTTTGCTATTCCTCGAGCCACAATTCCTTCGTCAACCGCACATCACGGAGGAGTGGTAAACCATTCGCCCGCAAAACCAAAAGCCGCTCTCAAAAACAGCAAATCCGAAGCAGCCTCTTGGCTCATTTCAGCACGGTAACACAGAAATTATGGCGTAGCCGCGTAGCGTAAAAGGAGGTTAAATCGCTTGCCACCAGATGGCAGGGTCAAGCAGAGTAATCGCAAGTAGCTAGGCTAGGTGGCGCTAGGTACCACCCAATTCATGTTCTACAAAAAAAATATTTTTATTTTCTCACGCCACCATTGCGCTTCGCGGAACCTCTATTATACACACATGTAGACACATTACGCATACTAAACTTCGTTTCACCTTATGTTGTACCGCAGCGAAGGCTAGAAGCGCGAGCTCATAGCGTTGGGAGCTGCTCTTAAGGGGGATTCAACCGGTCGTCACTCAATGGGCAAATTTCGCTACACAAACCTGAGTTTCAGGAATGAACGACGGTATTCATTCTTTTGGAGGTTACTTATGGTAACATATTGAAGGTTGTACGGCACTTGGATTTTTTTTAGAGCGCTGAAAGATTTCTAATATAATTCAGAAATATGACCGTTTTGACTGTTTTTAGCGCGTTTTGAGGCATTTTTGAAAATACAATTATTTAGAAGACAAACGTGACAAAACGCTTGGCCACACGTACTAGGGGTGCCTCTAATCTTAATTTTAAGACCATTACGAGAAAGCAATATATTTTTGTATTTGCGCATTTGTGTAAATAAAATCACCCTGTTAATTTTATTTCCAACTTGTTAAACGAGATGGCGACACTAGTACGAAATGCCTCAAACCGGAGGTTTTCTTGCTGTTGCTGTTGTTGTTTTTCTCTCGAGCTCGAATTCGACCGCGATGTCTCGTTGTTCGTGGATCGGTAGCACGTGCAGCGAAAGCTCGCGCTGTAAAGCCCACTGATCGTGGATTCAATCCCCCTGCCCCTGCCCGTTTCAATCTGGATGAGCATCGTACCGGCGTGCTGTCATGTGTCACTGTTGCGTGATGCACGCTAAAGACGTCAGATAGGCAGTGGTATACTGCACTGTCTCATCTCCAACGAAGACACCAGATGCCCTCAGGCCTGACTAACTTCCCGCTTTATAAACATAGACACCGGCACTTTTTGAACGCTGCAAAAAAGTGTAACTAGTCATCAGCAGACTCCGAGCGAAAGGCCTGGGCTCTGAAGGAGATACTTTTGTTGATTCTATTTTTCTTGTGTGTGTGCTATGTTAGCGCGCGTGGTCAAACGCTTGAATACGTTACAAGCGTGGCACGTAAGCACCTTAAGATCGTGCAGGGTTCAACAGAGATATCCTATATATGTAGTGTGCCTCAATGTCCTTCTGCTCTCACGGGTAAAATACAAATAAATCGACGAAAACAAAATGTCGCCATAGCACAGTCAGCGCCACAAACGCGTGCCGGGACACGCTCTTTTACGCGCTTCTGAACAAAAAAGAGAAAAATGAAAGTGTGGGACGAAATGGCCAGATGTCTCCACCCTAAGCAAAGCGCACATGAAGGCGCCCTACTAATATGTATTTGGAAATAAAAAAAATATAGTCGAATGAGTTTCAAAGAAGGCTAAAATACTTATTCCGAACAACATTTATTGTATGAAACATTATTTCAGATATTTTCATTCTCTGTAGACCTTGTTTGGTGGCTAGTGGATATGAAAAACAAAAAAGAAGCATGATTTCTACTATTTTGAACAATTACAATATATTTTCTTAACCAGCAAACAGGTGCTTACTCTTAGATGCAAATTGAATTTTGACGTTAGCGTTCTGGCGCCCGAAACAATTTTTTTCCTAAATTTAACACTTCCCGTTTTGCGGATTACTAAGAAAACCAAACCGGCCATCAATAGGTAGAAAACACGTTTCTACCTAAAGTAAGGCGTACGTTTTTTTTTCTTCACTTCTTTTAATTTTTAGGCAAACTCAAATGAACCTCTAAATAACTTTAGTGTCTTCATGAATAACCTCGGGAATTCACTATGCTCTTGTCCGTCATGAACACCTCTTTCAACAGTGGTCTTACTATATCACGGTGGAATCGAGTGGTGCTACCTTACCTGTCTGGAAACAAATTGGGGTGTGTGTATGTTTCTACAGCTTACAGCAGGGGTGGCCAGGCTGACCCAGCCTACGAGCCGCATATAAAACCACGAAACTTCCAAGAGCCGCTGTGGGGGGCAAAGTTTTGTTCAGAGGAATAAACGAAACTCGGACTAATTTGATCTATTCGAGTCAAAAACAGTCCGACTGTACATAAGGTAGCAGTAGCCCAGACTACCAAACCGTAACCTGTCTTTCGATACAAAACGCGTTCTATTTCTCTTTTGGGGAAAGGTTCGTGTGACCGAGAGGGAGGCGTGTGTGTGTGTTGTGTGTGTGTGTGGTGGGGGGGGGGGGCGAGGGAGCCGCATGCCGCATTTTAACATGCGAAGAGCCGCATGCTGCTCGCGAGCCGCAGATTGGCCACCCTGGCCTAGAACATAGTCTGCCTCAACGGGTGACTTGTCTCCCAGCTGTAGGTGAGCAATTTAGCCAGTGCAGTACAACCGCTAGCCTGGGGTCTTTAACGTGCATCACGCAGTAATGGTGCACGACCGCACGCTGGTACGATGATCATCCAGATCGAAACGGGCAGGGGTGGAATTGAACCCAGATCCCTGGGTTATTCAGCGTGAGCTTCCGCTCCCCGTGCTCCAAGCTGGTGTGCCCAGCCCACTCGGCCGCCGATCCTTTTTTTCTTTATTGCACGTAGCCTCCGATCCTTCTTTATCTGTCTGAACAGCGCACATGAAGGCACCCTAGTCTGAACACCGTGGGCTGGACTAAAGCCCTTTGATATGTTCGCTTTGTCTTGCAAGTGGTGTCAAATGCGCCAGTGCTCGAGGGCCCGTATCTCGAGCGGCCCTTGGAAGCAGTTATCGGCGGAGTACTGAAATGAGGGGCCCTGGGAAGCGAATGGCAGCGGAGCACCCGCTCCTCGCACGTTTCTTGCGCGTTTGCACAACAATGGTTGGCGGTGAATTTTATCAAATGAATAGACCGATCTAGTGCCACTAAATAAGCTACGCTTCAGAGTAACGACAACTTGGCCGATGGCCGTGGCTTAAAATCATGGTTGCCAGTTTTCTGAATCTTTCTCAGAAATCAAAGGAAACGCTTTTCCGTCCTCCACAAATGTTTAAACGGTCCGCGACAGAGAAAAGCAATATTACATGAGCTTCCTAACACCGAATCGAATGCTGAGGAAGTCGCACTTTTGAATCATGACGATCTGCAAGGTGCTCCTGCTCTGCACAAGCCCCACATGGCGGCGCCCACAACGATGTCGGGGAACGGAGCGCCGATACTCTAAGCGCAGCTCATTTAGTGACTCTAGACCGATCTCCCCATGCCGTTCCACGCATGCGTGACGCCGCCATAACTGTAGTTCGTATGAGGCAGGCGCCAGTTCACGGGAACGGCTTATGCCGCCTTGTGTCTTCTGCTCTGCGCAGACCTCCAGCAGGGTTGTACGCAGCGTGCAGAAAGACTACAGCTACAGCTACAGTGCGTCGCAGCCCCAGCTGATGCATGTTTCGGCAGCGGTGAAGCGTACTCAAAACTAGCTGGCGAGATTGGCCCATTTAGTCTCCACTAACGACAGCACCTTCAACGTAGCGGAATTTACGAGGATAACCCCGAGTGCAACATGGCTTTGTGTATTTGAGTGGTTCTTTTTCGCTGACAGAGCAGACAGACAGGAAAGTTTCCTTTCTTGCCATACCCGATGCCAATGTTGTCAGCTGCAGTGCACTTGGCGCGCGATTGTGGACGAGTAGTAGAGCCGCGCCACTCGCTTGGAGAGAACTCCATATGAGCTATTCCCAAGAAGAGAGCGTGTGGCCGGTGCCATTTTGATTGTTCTGTGCGTATGGCGCGTGCTGCGCTCGCTTTCCGAAGCGACGAACACGCGTGCATGGGCTGCATGATCGCATGCTGGACTGTGGTTTTGTAAACTTGGTAGAACGGTCTGTGCTTCGTCTCGCGCTTGGGTCCAGACGCAGCCGATGCCACGAGCGCGAGCTTGCGGCCCCTGAGACAGAAGGCTTGCATTGCTCGAGCGCGCGTGCTTGGCGAGGGACGCTGAACGCCCGGAGCTCTGCGCTTGTAGCACCGCTCTGCGTCTGGACCAACGTTACTAGAACCACTCAGTTGGGAAACTGCCATAGAGACTGCTCTGAAAAGTGGCACCGATCCGTCCACGAGAACCGAGCTAATGGCGATCCCAACGCCGCCACTTCTCCCGCAGCGGCCAGTCCATGAACTGCACGTGACTTCCATTTTCGTTGTAATCGGCCATCTTGGAGCCAGAACAGATACTGTGGAAGGGGCTTCGAGGTACCGCCCCTGATTCCCAAGCGGACGCGCCGCGGTTTACTACCGTGGTTAATATGCGCCTAACTCAGGACGCGCTACCTGAAATCCCCGCTGAGGCAGGGTTGTATAAAAACAATATTAATTATACTGCAAAACCTTGCGAACTAAAGATTTTAGAAAACAACACGCGCCCCCAATTTTGTACTAAACTCCAATAAGGGGTTACTACAAAAAGAGTTTTTCCTCGTTAGTTTTTACGCGAAAAACATGCTTTCTAAAAGCCTGCAAGGCGACTACAGTTAAGACAAATGATACAGAGTGGCGCTGTTGTCGCATTTAGCTCGGTCTCGGTGGACGCCAGCGGCCCAGGTTTCAACGGTGAGTTTCCCAACTGAGAGTTCTAGTAACGTTGGTCTGGACCCAAGCTGAAACGAAGTATAGGGTACAGTTCCCGGGTGGGAAACGGTTGCTTCTTGTTGCTTTTGACTCGACGCGCAGAAGTGTGGACCTCGTCGACCAGGTTCACACGTCTGGACGTGCAGAAGTGTGGATCTCACCGCGCAGAAGTGTAGACCTCGCCACTAAATGAGCTATGCTAGGGTTATACACTATGTTCCCCAATATGGTGGCGGCGCCGCCATCTTCGTGCTTATGCACGAGCAGACGCCACTGCCGATCGTCATGATCCAAAGTGTGACTTTCTAGCATTGATGGTAGTTAGGAAGCTCATGGAATATTGCTTTGCTCTGTCGCGAAGCGTTTAAACATTTGTGGAGGACGTAAAAACGTTTCCTGTGATTTCAGATAAATTTGAAGGAATCACTAGGAAGATCATGGCGGAACAAGGCAGCACTGAGCTAGATTTCAGACGCTATCATTCTTCTATAGTGAAACTAAATAAGCTACGCTTCAGAGTAACGACACTTGTTCATATTGTGGCTTAAAATCATGGTTGCCAGTTATCTGAAGTTTATCTGAAATCACAGAAACGCTTTTTTGTCCTCCACAAATGTTTAAACAGTTCATGACACAGCAAAGCAATATTACATGCTTCCTACCACCAAATCTAAAGCTGAGGAAGTCGCATTTTGGAATAATGACGACCGGAAGTTGCGTCTACTCTGAACAAGCACTAAAATGTCGGCTCGCACAACAATGTTGGGGAACAGAGTGCTGATACTTCAATGCTCATCTATTTAGTGGCTCTAGTTCTTCCCAGAAGTGGCGCGGCTACGTGTCTCGAGCATTTCACACAAAAATGATTGGCGCCACTTTTCCCAGGATAGGTGTATTCACTGGTGGCCATATCCGTGTGCGCTAATGCTGAGCAGGTGCTGATGGCTAGCTTCCACAGTTATTTTTGCAACGTGCACCCAGCACCATCAAGATTGCCGGTCTTCGCAGCCTATTAAAGTGAGCTCGTTCTGAGCATGCGCTCTAAGCAGTGACCTCAAATATGGCGGCCAGTGAATACCCCCTATAGAGGTCATTACTCCACACATCCTGGGGGCGGGTTTGCAAACCAGTGTTCAGACGAAGAGCAGGACGATATAGGACATAGGAAGTGCAAAACTGCTACTTTATTTCTTTTTTGATTTCTAGCTTTAAATTAAGCTCTACATATAAACTTTTTTTTTTTCAAAACAACGCTTGCGTGTTAAATGTCCTGGTTCAAACGGCCGCAACGCCGCACCTTGTGCTTTCGACAATTTCGAACGTGGACGGAACTTCGAATTCATTCGGAAATCAGAGCTTATTCTACGTTTTGTAAGCCACTGTAATCAACGCACGTACTGGCTCGTATCTCGCGCCGCCTGTTAGCCGCTTCCTGTAACGGCGGACGCAGAGCGAAGAAGATCTAGCTCGAGATCGGCGGCGAAGAGCTTGTGGCCCGAGCCCACCTCGAGCGCCCGTCCTGCATGCGTAGCTGCGAACGTCAAATCGTTTGTTCCGGAAAATTCTGCGCCATCTATGAGGAAAAGGTACAAATAAATAGCGGTTGAATCCCTCCTTAAGTCACGAGAGCTTGTGCCGCCGAGATGTGCCCCAGAGCAAGAAGCTCGCGCTTGTAGCCTTTCCTGCGGTACATCATAAGGTGAAACAGAGTATGCAAGCAACGGCTGAACATGCATGGAACGCATACACATACGACGGCCCACTAACCCGATCACTACACCAGATCTCTGCGTTTCCGTCTTTTATACTGGTCGTTTTGAAAGTACGGAATTTCTCGGTGACTGCCTAAACAATAAAAATACTCCCAGCATGTTTTTTTTTCCTGCAATGTCATACCTACGAAAGTATTTTTAATGGCTCAGGGGACGAATCTATTCATAAATAGAAAACGCTCGATCATTCCGTAATCATTTGAAAGCCAATAAATACAGCCACTCCAATCCGGTTCCAAGCCATGAGTTTGTTTCCCAGCACGGCGCTTCGTAGCCAGTATTTCTGTTGTAGCGCTTGTTTTTATATTCGTGCTGTTCCGCGCACGGCTGCAATTGCCGTCTTGAATTAATCTCTGTAGAGCGGATATTAACTCAGCTGGAAGTGATGCTTCACGGGCAGAGATATCGCTTTTCCATCAACTTGAATGCAGTCAAAGCCGCGTCCTGCGACAGGTGTTAAATGTACGGAGCTACGCCGTGGCGAGCTCGAAAACTTCTAGGGCTCATCTCAGCGCGCCACTTGGAGGGCAGTTTCTCTAGGAACCGTAGTATATTTAAACAGGAAAATAAAGGATACCTTCCTTTTTCTCTATTGTACCTACTATTCTTTTTTAATGCTAATATTCCACTCCTAAATATACGTACACATCGCGACACTGTTAGCGCGAACACGATATCGGTGTATTTTCGCATTTTACTTCTAAATAGTATAAGCGAGCACGAAATCTTATCGCTTACATTATATAACTAAATGAGCTCTTTCCGTAGCAATAATAACTTGAAGTTCATCCCTTGGTTTCAAAGAGAAAACTGGAAAAACCAGCGACCGCTTGTTCGCGCTAACAGTGTCGCGCTCTGTACTTTCCGTCATATTTTCGTACTGTTCACTCCTTTCCCCAGAGCACAATCGCTCTCGGAGACCGACAGTCACATTGGCCACTGTACGATAGGAGCTTACTGTTCAGACCAGCGTTCCAACCTGACTATCCGCACGTCAATCGATTGCACCTCATTCCTCAGGTTGTCCTAAACTCTTTAATGTAATGTAGAGAGGAATATCAACCTGCGACACCCCGCCCACTCGGATCACGGCCCGACCAGCGGCATCAATGCCCGACAGCTTACGTCATTTCATCTCGTTACACCACTGATACGCGAACACACGGTCACATCGGCGTTAATACAAGTCTCCTGTTCACAACGCACAACACTGCCATCACGATGTTGCTGCTATGTTGCTGACACGTAGAAATACAGAACCACGTTTATTGCCTGTTGGCTCTCGGCACGGGAAACCAGAACCGAACTCCGCACGGAAGGCACCGAGGCAGTCGGCAGCAAAACCTGCCTGTCTTGGACGCAGTTCCTGCGATTTCGATAACGTCGGAAACGTCGACACAGTTCCGCGTGGTTTCACTACCGTAGGTCCGCGTGGGTCCCGCAAACAAGGAGGTTTTAACTCTCCTTGCCCGGAAACCGGAGACGGCCATCTTACCCAGTGTATGTAGCGCTGCTGGCACTGTACCGGAACTTCGCTGTTTCTAGCGTCTTCGTTTGCTCGTTTGGTAAAATAAGTGGTAAAAACGTCAATGCAACCGAAATGTTCTGCACGTTTGGACTAGAAGACAGTATTACAGACGGCCTTCGCTGCTGCTGAAGCTTAATCAACTCAACAACATTTCTTAAACAACGTGCGCGACGTGCTCGAGAAACGAAGCCGAGAGAAGATGAGTCGGGAGGACGAAAGCTTTCTCCCGTCTGCCTGGAGAAGGAGAAAACATCTCGTCCCTCCCTTCTTCTCGTGTCCGCTTGGGGGCGCGTCAGTAGAAGGGAGCAAGGCGCGCCGTTGCTACCTTTTCCTCCATTTTTTTTAGAGTGTAGCCAAAATCAAGTTGTGGCATGATTGACCACCATAAGGTGCGTGAGGTTCGTTTGTTGCGTTACTGGCGATAAGTGGTGAACTTCCAAATTGCATTATGCGGTATTTTTTACGTTTCCTATACGTGATTACTTTGTGAACTAAAAGCTGATTGTTATACGCGCGATTTATTAAAACAAGTAGATCGGCTTGGGCAAATGAAACACCACGTTTTATTTGAAAGGGCAAACACGAGGAATGCGATAAATGTACACAACCTGCCTGCCCACTCTCCATTTCTTGAATTATATTTGACTTTGTTTTGCAAAACAACAAAAAAGTGTGGGTTACTGACCTCCTCTTTTTAATTGGATTATCGCGTTTGCATTCCCAATCTTTTGATCATACCTTTTGTCTTCATTTCTGAAGAAAATATTTTTTTATTTTACGTTTTGACGTAGATTAAATTTGCCACTTGCAATGAACGCCATTTTTAAAGTATGAATAATCAGCCCTGAGATGTTTTGAACGTGTTTATTGTGTAATTATTTGACTAGTAAATGCAGATATTGCTCTTGCATATTACACGTAGCATTTGTTTGTTATATTCATTCGACTGGTCGCATTACAGCTGAATGTCTTCAAAAAGATGGGAGAATTTCAAGATGCCGGTTGACCCTAAAATAAAGTAGAAAATAATTAAGACTAATAAGATTTACATGTACATTTCAGACATTTTAAAACTTTTAACTGGAGAAAATTTTATTGAGTTAAGTCCACGAAATGTTGTAAAAGCTTTCATGATAAAATGGTACCTTATTTTAGAAGGGGAATGACTGTCCCGCTCGACAATGTCCCTCAGTTCTGCGCTCTGATCGTTTTGACAAAAGCTCTGTAGAACAAAACAGGAGTACACTTAGGGCTACCTGCAATAACTCAAATTCACATTTTATATGCCATACAAAACTCTCAACATTTCGAAATGCAATATTCAAAGATATATTTTTATGAGCGGAACAGTTATTTTAACGTCCGAACGGCAAGCCCCCTAGAGCTGAAAAAAATGCAAAATATTTAAAAATTTAAAGGTTGATGAATTCCAACATGAAGAATATGTAAACGAATTCGGCATCGGACCCTTGCGCGCGAAGCATGAACAGGTAGAGACTGATCGTGCAGTGCACAAAAATAAATAATTCTTCAACAATAAGCGACGCTTTTGTTTACCTGTAAAGAAAGTTATATTGTTGTTGTTTTCTAAACAGAGTTCGATTAACATGATCTCCCACCACCGTGCTGGGGGCCCTGCCGTAGCAGGCCTGTTTGCCAATGCCTAAAAATGAACCTTGTATTTAATAAACTGACAAAACCGTTACAGACGGAAGGAACTAGAATGCGTCCATCATTCTCGTATCACCTCGAGACGCATAATTTGGCTACCGCAGCGACCACATGCGAAGCAATGTTCAGTGTTCTCGATTCGTGTAATAAATTTACAGAAGAGGGAGTTGTCTTCGTTTTAGACACGAGCAATAATAACACGTAGATTTATTTAATCTTCTGTAGCTCTCTGTTTCGCATTTCTCTGCCATCGACTAACATTTAAAGGTCAAAATGTCAAGTCACCTAAAGGTGGAGTTCATGGTAGCTATAATTACGATAAGAATGAAAGGCAGCCGTGCCCTGAGCGAATACAACTTGAGTTATAATCTTGTCATTTTAATATTAACGCATGTTTTGTGAAAACACAAACGTATGCGTAAACCAATTTGACTGCCACGAGTTAAAACTTCCTGCATGAAGCCCTTAAATTCCAGTTTGATATCTAATAAAGCGCAGCCTTTGAAAGGAAACAGACAGGAACACATTCAGAAGCGCTGAGAAGGACCAATACATTCCAGGAAAACAGACTTTCTGGCTATAATCACGGACAGCTAAGAAATGCAATAACAGCGTTTCTTCAGCTGTCGACGACATTAGAACCTCAGTGGCAGCCCTACGGAGTGCGGGGTGACATTTAATTTTATTTATTATCATTTGCTTTATTTTCATTCGTGTTATTTTCAGTACTCGCAGAAACAGCTAGTGCTCTTTTTTAGTGGTGCACTACGTCGTAATAATAAGAATTCACATCTCAAGAACATGCGCTTACATGTCAGAATGAAAGGAAGACGCCAATTCACTTTCTAATTGTTTGTCTCGCAACGAATAATATCAATATAAAACGTATGCAAGCGTGGATTCAGAAGTCATTAAAAGAAGAAAAAAAGGTTGTAGGACGGGTGGTTGGCTAAGTGCTGTGTGTAGAACGGAATGATAACACAATGAGCGTTCAAAACCAGACATTTGAGTATGACATTAATCATACGATGTTCAGTAGCGCTGCGCAATGATCAACAACATTGACAACCTCGTGCAAAAACATGACCTCACTCATCATCCGTTTATTACACTAAATAGTGTGTGCCAGTCAGTTCACTCGTACTTTCATAGTCATAAAACACACGTCTAGGACGTCAATTCTCTACAATTAACGTCGAGACGTGTGTTTAAGTTTTCACAATTTACGACGCTTTGTTTTTAACGAAGCACGGCCAAATGCACACGGGAGTTTCGTTTTGGTTCCTTTCGTGTTTGACATTTGAGCACCTTTTGTTACCTTCGTCAAGTACGACAATAGCAACAAACGGCAATCTCCTTTCAGTTAACTAGAAGATCGGTGATTCTTCCAATACTTTCAACCTACACCTTCTTGTACAGAGGTTCACCTTCGTGTTTGTTTAACATGATATCACTTTCATAGAAAATGCACGCGCGCCAATGGACCCGTGATGAAAACAAAGCTTTAATTTTTAATTTTATACTTATGAAGAAAATACTCACATATGCCAGTGATATAAAAAACAACTGGTCAGCATTAAACTCAGTCATGCATGGCAAGCGCTGCGGTGTGAGGTGTGCTGCGTTAACAGTTTCTTATGAGCCTGCGGAAACAAATAACTGTTACGTCAGAGTTTACGAAAAGCTGTCAGATTTATTTTATACTCGGATTTTTTAAGATAAATGTCCACAACGCTCTAAAAAGATAAAGACAAGCAAGGAGCAGTAGACAAGAAAAGCACTCAACTCTCAATTTAATACGTATTTGAGAAACAACTATGTGAACACCCATCACGGAATAACGAGCACGTGCCCAAAAACGCAGTACCACTTTTTTATGAATAAGATATTTAGCTGAGGCAGTTATCTTACCCTCTCTGCTTTTCTTTAGAAAAGGCTGCTTATTCAACGATTTTCGGGCTATTTTGATTGTACTCTTCCACCACAATAATAACGATGCCTTTAAAATTAGGATGACATTTTGAAACCGCACATTTCTACGGTTGATGATACCCTTACAATGATATCGTCACATGGCTGTTTAATTATCTGTTTTTCTTTATATAAATGATTTCTTCTGAGATACTAGCATCCTATTCTACGAGAGGGTACCCAAAAGTGACCGGAATGAATTTCTGGAAGGCGGAGCGATTCTAGTAATAGCTTCCGCCGCTAGCAGCGCTTAGCGGCAGAAGCTATAGAGAGAATGGTCATTATGTAAAGCAAATGGTCATTAATTGGTAAGAACAGGGCGAAAGCAAGGGTACCTCGTTGGCTGAAGTTGTTTCAATAACCTTAGGTGCTCTGATTGACAGCTCTGGTGGCCAACCACTAGCCACAAATATTCTCCTAGCGGAAGCAATGAGTATAACAAATACCCTCCAATCACAATTTCTAGGTAAGGATGTATTCAACTATTTCATTTCAGCACACAAGAGTGGAAATCTGCGAATCTTTCGTAACTGAAACGGCAATGCACGTGGTCGTTGTTGTTACTGCGATATTCAGAACGCACTCAAGCTTTCTTTTGACGGCACTCGCGGTGGCGAATGCTGCCGCGGCCACGACGGACTGGACGACAAAACCGGAACGCGAACCCCACATTCGCAGTTGCGCCTCAAGTTTCAGAAATTGTTTTCGGTAATGTCACCTTTCCTGGCTTAGTTAAGGCATTCAGCACCTTGAAAGTCTCCTTTTCCCACCTATATCTTATAATGATACATCCATGTACTTTAAACATCATCAGAAAAAAAACTGCGCCGCGCTTTGCGAATTTAGCACATTCTTACTGTGCAACTTTATCACGGGGGGAATATGCGGCGCCGGCGGGAGCCGGGGCTCTCCATCCGCTCGCGCCGGCTACTCCCATTGACCAGACTCACTTTATAAACGGCTCTGCCCATTCCGGGTCATTTGGCCGACCGTCGTCGTTTGTTAAAGTTCTAAGGGCATGTTGCAAAAATTTTCCCCAGCAGTTTTTAAACCATTTCTGTTTTTTGCAACGTCCGATTTAAAGGAGACAGCGTGTGGCTGTGAAAGAGCATTATTTTTTTAGGGAAAATGGCGGCGGAAATTTATGTAATACTTCAGCAAGCTTAGCAAGGAAGATGCTATAAAGAACCCGCAGGCATACGCGTGGTTTTCTCGCTTTAAGGCTGTTGAATTATTGATGAACGCCCAACATCGCTCAGGGCGACCCTCAACCTTATCAGCAAGTAAAGGCGTAAATACAATTCGTGAATTGCCTCACTCCGAGCTTGCTACTTCTGGTGAAACTTTTTTTCAGGTGTTTTGGCCTGAGAAGTTTGTGACATTTGATCGAGGGGAAACGCCACGGTTTGTGGGGAATGGGAAAGTGGTGGTTCCATCACGACAATGCCCCAGCACACACTGCTCTGTCATTGAAACAATTTTTGAAAAAAACAACAACAGCATAACACCTCTTCTTCCCCCCCCCCCCCTCGTCCCTTTTATTTAGTGGACCTCGTCCCGTGTGACAATTTCTGTACGCCTTATAAAACAATTCCTGAATGAAAAATTTTTGTGCATGTCGGAAATCCTTCAAATTAGACGTTGTAAAAAAAAAACGAGGAGTGATTTTGAAGCGCTTGGGGATAAAAATCACAACATGGCGTAGAACTATAGCAGACAAAGCTGATCGGAAACTTGACGGGTACCGCTAAGCGCTGCTGGCGGCGGACGTGGGTACTACGAACGGCCCGCCCTCCGTAAGTTCATTCAGTTACTTTTCGGTACCCCACGGTACTTTTTTAATCTGATTTTGTATTAGTTTGCGCGCTGTGTAGACCAAAAGCATAAATTGACTCTCCAGTACTGCTGCTTTGATTCTCGTGCTTTATTATCCTTGATACTCACCTCAAATGCAGTTTGTAAGCCCTTAATATCGGCAATATTTTCGTTAAGTGTTCCATATCCACTAATCTGTTAATAATACATGAAAATTAGGTATTGCACAAGTATGTAAATAAACTAAGCAAAATATATTACGTTCAAGTGAGTTTCTTCTTCCGTCTGACCATCATACAGACTCACGACACAACTTTCGAGGGGATTGAAATTCTGCGTCGTTTCGTTGTTCCACCATTTGCGTTTGTTTCCATTCTCGTCGTGGTAATTTCCTAGAAAGTATTTATAGTTTGAAATATATTTATCTAATACGTATTATTAATTTACAAACCTGGATAAAAAAAGCCGTGATTGAGCTCGTGTCCTAAAATCCATCCCAGAGTTCCCACTTTGACAGAGCTGTAGTCGTTGAAGGTAAATAGTATATTATTTTATGCACGTTAGTTAATTTTAAGGTATCAAATCCAGACACGATTGTTGAAAGCATCTTCATCTATACTCACGATGGCAGTCCAGACGAGTAGAACGGGTGTTGCAATGTCACCGCCGTCAATACTGTTGGAGGAAAGTGTAAAGTAAATTATAAATCTTGTTAGGAGCATTAAAACGCAAACAAAAAGATAAAAATAACTTTACCAACTGAATTTTCCAGTGGCAAATAAGCGGCGAACACTTCCGCCACTTCATGGAGCCATCTAGAAATAAAATTTATTAGCAACTGGGGCTGTAGAATAATTGTAAAAAACGCAGCTAAGTCTATTTGCGTGATAGAGAGTGCACACTGTTTCATCATTTGCTCAACTTCAGCAAACTGTGAGAGCTGATGCTTCAATCAAACAGCTCGAACTACGCGACCTCACAATATACGTTCTCATTGTACGTACATGTCATTTCCCGCTAATACAACCAGGCGCTTTGAATGCGCCAAGGATGCACTCTAGGATTTCATATTCGTGTATACGTGGCTTCTTGATTTTGTGCGAACATCATTACAAATTAAGTGAACTATATAAAAATAAAAGAATTCGTCAAGAAAATATTCGCTCGCTGTACACTACGCGACAGGGTTAACACAAAGACGACATCGGCGATTTTTCAAATTTTGCTGAGACAAGAAAATGCTAAACACAAAAATTCACCTTTTAGGTTGGAGCCCTGAATAAGCTCCCTTTGACACACTAGCACATTTGATAGCAGCTATTTTGTAGACCGATTTTCCCGAGAGCGTTCGGTGCATGCGTGGCGCTACCATAACCTTATTTCACAGGAGGCAGGAGGCAGAGGTCGGGAGCCACAGAGCCGCAGCAAGGTTTATGCACCCTTCACAAACAGTAAAGTTTTCGTGATGCATTGCGGAAGTGGTGGCGTAGCCGAACTGGCTGGTGAGATTGATCTGCTATATAGATATAGAAAGGGTTATATAAAAAGAGTTATTTATATAGATATAGAAAGGGTTATTTCAAACAAATTTGAAATATACCCGTCGTGTTCAGAAATAGGCTGAATGTGATCCACAATATCCGTAAATGACGATTGCACGTTTGTATTTTGAGCCTGATGGCTGTATTTTTCGTTAGAAACATCCCACTCTGGCAAGCGCTCAAACAGCAGACAGCGGAGAGCACGTGACATTCTGCGCAATCGTGACGTAGATTGTCTCGAGACGAGCAAAGCTACGGCGAGTTTGGCGTCGACAGGATATCCTCGCCGTTCCAGCCACCGAAGCGGCCGAAGCACACCAGCGATCTGGCGATCGCAACTAACCCCGAAACTCCTTCTGTACGAACATTGAGTAACGGTTTATTCTTCTATAATCTTGTAAAGTGATTATACCGACGTCTGTTACCCACAAACGAGAGTTCAAGTGAGAGGGGAGTTCCTCCTTCCCTCGCCTCTGGTGGTAGCCGGCGGCGAGCCAGGCATCGTCAATACCTATCAAGGTTCCTAGAGTGGCATTACAAACGAGGCTTCAGCGACATCCACCAAACCCTTTTTACTAGTCGTTTAATTCGTTTTAAAATTCCCTTTCTAGTCGTTTTCAAGAAGAGATTGGTGAATCTGATGCGGTACTGCTGTCTTGAACACATATAGACCAAGAATTAAGTACCGAAATTTCGTTGTAGTATCCCTTTAAAGGGGCACTGAAACTAAGACGAAAAAATGTATTCTACCTTGTTAGGATAGGTACGTCTGTAACCCCGTGGGAGGATGATGATGATAGCTTTTGTGCCCAACTAGTGTGCGCTCTGAGGTAACAATGAGGTCCAGCGAAGGTCATTGGAACTCAGTGTGACCTCAGAATATGTTTTTATTAAAGCAAAAAAAAAAAACTTTTTAAATGGAAATTGAAACATGAGAATACGGAAGCTCATGGCAGTGACATTCGTACGAGGTGTACCGAGGAAGAGGGAGAAATGTAGAGGAAAAGAGTGCTACCAGAAGTCACATTGCTACGCCTGACACGAAGTTGCGTGGACCGTTTATCGTGCGACAGATTTTCACTTATATCCCACAACCAACGACAGTTAAGACGTAGCCACTGCACACCCTTCACAATGTTGTTCTGTCGTTCACCGCCATTGCGTCGTTCAGCCCGCAGTACGTCGCCATGTTGAGACTGCTTTAGTAGGTAAGCATGATGAAATGCAGGCTCAGTTAACACGGAGCACATGCGCAGTACATGCACTTCTGTGATCTGGGCAACATTTGTTTTACATATTTTTTTTTTTTTTGATGCCACAAATATGGTGTTTATGTTATTTTCTACTTTTATTATTAAATGTGTGCCTTAGATTACGCCCGACTTTGAATATATTTGGCAAGCATAGTTTGAACGCCAAGTGAGCATGAAAAACACAGTGAGCGCCACGTAAACCGGCTAATTCTCGGCCGGCTGTTTTCGGCCGGAAGGAAAACGAATTTCGTGCCGCAAAACTGCCCTAAGCAGCACAGAGTTGGCCAGTCATCGGCCAATGGCTGGCAATGGTCCTTGGCCAAGTGGCCAGACAGTGGCCAGAGACTGGCCGGTGACTGGCCTTTATCTGGCCACTGGCCAATGGCCACTGGCCATCAGCCATCGGCCAAGCATTGGCCAATGAATGGCCACTCTCTGGCCACTGGCCAAAAGACCATCGCCAGACATTGGCCATTGCTTGGCCAAAATCCGTGCTACTTGGGACATGTGTTCCGGCCAGTTGGGCATTTATAGGTCATGCTTTAATCAAATTATTGGCGAGCATAAATGCCCTAATCATACAGCTTAAAACTCGAGACTGTGGTGAAGGAAAGATAGGAGACTTTGAAGTTGAAAAAAGCACAGGAGAAAACCAACACCACCTAGATAAGCTGCAGGCCTCAGCACCGTCATCACAGTCAGATCGATGAAAGCCTGAGATTGGGCGCGAGTGCTGAGTCAGTGTTCGGCCGGGGCTCGTGTTCAATCAGCGCGTCGAAGGTCGGACTCGGGCCCAATAGCTGAGTTAGCGCGATCCGACTGTTATGACGTTTCTAGGTGGGAGAGGAGGAGATGCGGAGGGTTTGATTATTCTAGGTGGTGTTCGTCAAACGCAACTGAATCGTTTATTTTTCCTCCTTACTTATATACCCCAAATTGACACCAGCAGCTCCTCTCCCAGACATCACACTTCGTTCACAATGCACCGATTTGTGCATGGTGAACTTTGGTGCCGGTGTTTATCATGAGTATATAAGTATCGGGAGAAAATAAATGATTTAGTTGCGTTTAAGACACCTTCTCCTGTGCCTTTACTTCTTCGTCTTTAAAGTTTTCGATTTTTTCCTCATCACAGTCACGGTTTTTAAACATCATAATTAACTATCGGCAGCTTGCCTGCTCACCCACTGTTTTTTTATTGATACCCTGTCAGTGCCTCTTTAAGAAATGCATGACATGGCTTTATTATCTTCGCGTTTCTTTATTCGCGATTCGTTTTTTGGCTTTATCGGCTAATGCCCGAAACTTATAAGATATTTGCTACGGAGCGATAATAAGGCGCTCGGCACTCTCCGGACGTTTCTGAAACTGTCCATGAGGAAGAAAAAATATCGGATATTTCTTGCTTATGCTAGTGCAACAAAAGATATAAAGGACTACTTTTAATATGATATATTGGCTAAATTTAAAAAAAACGAATATGGAAAAGCAGCCGCATAAAATATGTCGTTCACCACACGCCAAAAAGCTGTTTCCCCTTCAAACGTAGAATAAGAGCTATGCGACAAACACAGTCAAGTTGGCAAGAAAACAATACTTAGCAGTTATTGGAAGGCGTCCACAACTACCTGTGTTTAATTCCGAAGCACACTGGACCACACGCAGTGGTCCTAAAGTTCAGCGACACTCAAGCAAACTTCTTGTTCTGCGTATTCCTGTAGTAATAATGTTCTACGACGTGGAGTACGTTTGTCTGCGTCGTTATCATTTTCCTTCAAACTATAACTACTTACAAATCGTTCCGATTATCTTGGCAATGGTCACGAAAAACACACATAATTTTTAAGAATGATTATAGTTTCTTCAAGCGGCTGAAACATGCTAGCTGCCAAACGGTTCTATCGTATTGTGAAAATTGAAAACATCAAAATATCAGTAAGCCACCACACCAGAAAAAGCGAAAGCATGTATTTTTATCTTGAAACGAAAGGTTCAAGATGCCAATACTGAAAGCATCCACTAAAGGTGGATGTCCACCTTTTGGTGGACATCCATCTGGTTATGAATGACAATAGACCTATTGCTGTCTTACCCAAGCATCAAGGTGAATGCAGGGATTGGTGTTCCACGCGCCGCACGTGCTGGCCTCAGCAGTAGTAACTTTTCCAAAGCAAAAACCTAAAACAAATGGCATCTTGCACGCGCGTTCGTCAATGCTTTCTTTTGGTTATTTACTTTGAATCTTTTATACAGGAAAGGCGTGCGCGTGTGGCGCGTGGAACACCAATCCCTGCATTCTCCTTGATGCTTGGGTAAGACAGCAAATGGTCTATAAATGTAAGAGGACAACTCTAACCAAAAACTAATTCGGATCCCGACGTTTCGAGGCCAGTTCGGCCCCTTGTTCACGGGTGACTTTTCGTTCTTGTCGTCGTCCTGCAAATTGCCGGGTGTTGTTAGCTTCTTTGAAGCGGGCGTTTTTTTTCTGCACGTGTGTTATGGTTTGTAGCCCCTTCATGACGCATTGCAAACCGGGCATGTAGGCGCTTGGAAGTGTCCCAGCTAACCAGATGACGTTATTTTCGGTGTTTCGAACGTACGTTATCGAACTACCAACGTCGGTTGCTGTCACCATTCACGGGGAAGACAAACACGTACCTGCAGAACTCCGGCCACTTCATCGAGCTCACCCACGGTCTCGAACTGCACGATGACGAACGTCTCATGTCCTTCGACGTGGTATCTCTATATACAATTGTGCCTGCCTCTTTGTGGTGTCTGTAGCGAGAACGGCACTGTCATCTGGCACCAAACTCTTCGAGAGGACTTGCGTCTCCATCGATGAGATTTGCCAGCTTCCGGACCTCCGCTTAACCAGCACCAATGTTTCCTTCAGGGGTCGATTCTACAAACAAACTAGTGGAACAGCCATGGGTGCAGTAATTTCCGTCACCGCGGCTAACCTCACGATGGAGGCCATCCAGCGGCAAGCCTCAGAGGCATTCGCCCCAAAACCAACCTTGTTCTTACGGTATTTCGAAGATTGTTTCTGCGTGGTCAAATCCAGGGAAATCAGCAACTTTCACCACCTCTTAGATTCAACGATATGGAGCCATTAAAAGCATATCAGTAGAAAAGGGAGAAAAGGAAACTGAGAGGAAATTGTGGGAAGATGGAATACAGGGGGAAATCAGCTTTAACTATATACAGGGCACAAATACAAGAAATAAAGAAGGAACAGCTGCATGATAGTTCAGTGGGGAGCTCTTTGTTGTTTGAAGCTAGAACACGGGTGCTAAGAACGAAAACGTATAGGGCTAAATTACAGAAAGTAGACACTCTGTGCGACGTATGCAACCGAGAAAGGAAAGCTATAGAACACGTAATTTTAAGGTGCACGGGGCACCAAAGGGGGATGACTGCGGATTTGGAGGGGGCACTGGTATTTGCAGACGTGGATGTACGAATGGATAGAGAAAGAATTGAGGTAACCAAGGGGAGATTGGAAGATTGGTGGAAAAGATCTAGGGAGGGATAAAGAAATACAGATAAAAATAAGCAATGGAATCACTTTAAAAGGGCCCTATTGGAAAGATTAGTTTGAAACTTAACTGGTTAGACTGGTATTTGGACTGGTCAAACTGGTATTTGCACTGGTCACACTGGTATTTTGACTGGTCATACTGGTATAACAGGAATTGAAACTGGTGCAACTGGTAGCCAGATTGGTCTAACTGGTAACCATATTGATCTAACTGGTCACCAGATTGCCTTTTAACTGGTCATTAGATTGACCTGACTGGTCACCATATTGGCCGAACTGGTCACCAGATTGGCCGAGCTGGTCACCAGATTGGCCTAACTGGTCACCAGATTGGCCCTAACTGGTCAGCAGATTGGCCGAACTGTTCAGCAGATTGGCCGAACTGGTCACCAGACGCCGAACTGGTCACCAGACTGGCCGAACTGGTCCAACTGGTAACCAGATTGACCAAACTGGTCACCAGATTGGCTTACCTGGTTTAACTGGTTACCAGATTGACTCCTCTTTCTCACTTTATTTGTAGGCATGTGCGAATTGGCTATTTTTATTTATTGGTTTTCAAATAATTACGGCATGATCGAGCGTTTACATTTTACTGAGAGATTCATCCCCTGAGCCGTTCAAAATACTCTTAGGGGTATGACATTGCTGGTAAAAAAATCAACATGCTTGGAATATTTTTATTGCTTAGGCGGTCACCGAGAAATTCCGTACGTTCAAAACGACCAGTATAAAAGACGGAAATGCAGAGCTTGAACTGGTGATCGGGTTAGTGTGCTGTTGTATTGATGTTTGTATTGATATTTGTGTTTTCCGTGTATCTGTATGCGCTCAATTCATGTTCAGCTGATGCTTGTAGTAGGCTTAATGTGTCTACATTTGTGTATAATAAATATTCCCGAAGCACAATGGTGGCGTGAACAAAGTAAAATATGTTCATCGAACCAGCGTGACAAGTCAACCTGTGTGCCCAGTTCAACCACCATGACCAGTCAACCAGTGTAACCAGTTCGAATCACTTTGACCAGTTCAACCAGTATGGAACTGGGCAAACTGGAAGCAATAACCAAGTTTGAAACTGGTACCAGTTTGAACTGGTCTTTCCAATAGGGGTGGGGGGGGAGTTGTGTTATAACAAAATTTATACAAATTAAAAAGGGAAAAAAGAAGGGATGATGAAATATTAGGCTAGGCGGCTCAAGCTGCCGCCCGTTACAAATGGTATAGCCATTACCATCCATCCATCCCTAAACTCCATCAAACCGGCGATACAGTTTATATTCGAGCTGGAGTCTGACGGTTCCTTCCCATTCTTGGACGTGCTCACAAAGAGGAAGTTCAACCGTCTGACATTTGAATTTTACAGAAAACCGACACACACCGGCCGATACCTGAACTTGTCGTCCTACCACCCTGCAACGCACAAATCTTCTGTGGCTTGCGCACTCTTCAGGCGAGCAATTACTGTCTGGTCCACTGAAGAGGCTCTAAAGAAAGAGGTTACAACGATGAAACATGACCTGAAACCGAACGGGTATCCTGCCAGGTTTTTTAATAACACATACAAAACACTTAGACACAATGGAACATAAGACGTACCCCTCCACCCAACCGCGTATGCGCCCCGTGCATCAAGGGCACAGCACAGGCAAGACTCTCGCATGCGTTTTACGAAAATGCGGGGTCAGTGTGACACATAAGACGGTGTCCACCATTGGACGCCTCTTCTCTTCCAGAGGGTCGTCCCCCTAAAGAAGAGGCCCAGGGACTCGTTTACAGGATTCCTTGTGGTAACTGCGCCGCCTCCTACGTTGAGGAAACTAAAAACTTGCCGCAATTAACGTCTACGCCAGCATCAATATATAATAAAGAGTTTAGTAATACGTATAGCAGCAAACGTAAGCCCCTACGTTAGCGTTAACGTTGCGTCCTCCATACCGCGCATGAGCCATACGTACGTACTGCGGTGAGCTATGCGTACGTACGCTCGCTATCGCTTTTTGCTAGCGTACGTAGCGTTCCTCTGCGTATACATTCTCGTTGCTCTCGTCGCGCATGGGAAAGCGCGAGACCACACCAGTTTGGAAAATGGCGGCAGTGAGGCAAACCAGTGGAAGTGCTACCTGCGTTGTACGGGTTCGCTTCACCATTGAAAATGACCTCAGCCTTGTGGAAGAGAGAAAAAGAAGGGAAAGAGGGCGAGGCTCGTGGCGGGCGTGGACACGCGGAGATTGGAGCTGGAGACAGACGAAAGAACCGGTGCCGAGCAAGGCCTCCAACTGAAGACCCGGACCACTAGACAGCCTTGGCCCTCGTCTTCACTGGACTCTGAACTTAAGTACAGACTAAACCTTTTTCTAATGGTAGCGCTTCCTGGTGTGACTACCTCGGAGCTAGTAGAAGTCGGCCTGACCGGGTGGTATTGGGGGGGATGACTGCGGGTTTGGAGGGGGCACTGGGATTTGCAGACGTGGATGTACGAATGGATAGAGAAAGAATTGAGGTAACTAAGGGGAGATTGGAAGATTGGTGGAAAAGATCTAGGGAGGGATTAAAGAAATACAGATAAAAATATGCAATGGGATCACTTTAAAAGGGCCCTATTGGAAAGATTAGTTTGAAACTCTAACTGGTTAGACTGGTATTTGGACTGGTCAAACTGGTATTTGCACTGGTCACACTGGTATTTCGACTGGTCATACTGGTATAACAGGAATTGAAACTGGTGCAACTGGTAGCCAGACTGGTCTAACTGGTAACCATATTGATCTAACTGGTCACCAGATTGCCTTTTAACTGGTCATTAGATTGACCTGACTGGTCACCATATTGGCCGAACTGGTCACCAGATTGGCCGAGCTGGTCACCAGATTGGCCTAACTAGTCACCAGATTGGCCCTAACTGGTCAGCAGATTGGCCGAACTGTTCAGCAGATTGGCCAAACTGGTCACCAGACGCCGAACTGGTCACCAGACTGGCCGAACTGGTCCGACTGGTAACCAGATTGACCAAACTGGTCACCAGATTGGCTTACCTGGTCTAACTGGTTACCAGATTGACTCCTTTCTCACTTTATTTGTAGGTGTGCGAATTGGCTATTTTTATTTATTGGCTTTCAAATAATTACGGCATGATCGAGCGTTTACTTTTTACTGAGAGATTCATCCCCTGAGCCGTTCAAAATACTCTCAGAGTGTATGACATCGCTGGTAAAAAAATCAACATGCTTGGAATATTTTTATTGCTTAGGCGGTCACCGAGAAATTCCGTACGTTCAAAACGACCAGTATAAAATACGGAAATGCAGAGCTTGGAAGTGGTGATCGGGTTAGTGTGCTGTTGTATTGATGTTTGTATTGATATTTGTATTTTCCGTGTATGTGTATGCGCTCAATTCATGTTCAGCTGATGCTTGTAGTAGGCTTAATGTGTCTACATTTGTGTATAATAAATATTCCCGAAGCACAATGGTGGCGTGAACAAAGTAAAATATGTTCATCGAACCAGCGTGACAAGTCAACCTGTGTGCCCAGTTCAACCACCATGACCAGTCAACCAGTGTGACCAGTTCGAATCACTTTGACCAGTTCAACCAGTATGAAACTGGGCAAACTGGATCACTCTTGTACACGTTACTAAAAAAAAAGTAATCGATTACAATTACTTTTACTCATGGCTAAAAAGTATTCGATTAGATTACTTGATTACTCAACAGCAAAAGTAATTGGACATTACTTGAAGAAGTAACCGTTACTTTTCCGATTACTTTATTTCGTGAAGACTTGCATCTTTAGCGCTCATAACAATGAACTACTTCCAACCTACATTTCACATTTTCACAAGCACTGAAGAAGAAAAAACGGGTTCCCTCTTTGTGGTCGTTTCACCTTCACAATGCAGACACCTTGTCCGCAATGTGAAAAAAATGGGGCGGGTCCCGTGAAAAAATAGTAACGATTACAAGTAATTTTTATTACTTCAAAAAGTAATCAGATTACTGTTGTAATTACTGCTAACAAAAGTAATCAACTGATTACAAAATTACTTAAAAAGCAATCGATTACAAGTAATTTGATTACTTGTAATGCGTACGGTACAAGTCTGAACTGAAGCAATAACCAAGTTTGAAACTGGTACCAGTTTGAACTGGTCTTTCCAATAGGGTGGGGGGGGAGGTTGTGTTATAACAAAATTTATACAAATTAAAAAGGGAAAAAAGAAGGGATGATGAAATATTAGGCTAGGCGGCTCATGCTGCCGCCCGTTACAAATGGTATAGCCATTACCATCCATCCATCCTTAAACTCCATCAAACCGGCGATACAGTTTATATTTCGAGCTGGAGTCTGACGGTTCCTTCCCATTCTTGGACGTGCTCACTAAGAGGAAGTTCAACCGTCTGACATTTGAATTTTACAGAAAACCGACTACACACCGGCCGATACCTGAACTTGTCGTCCTACCACCCTGCAACGCACAAATCTTCTCGGCTTCCGCACTCTTCAGGCGAGCAATTACTGTCTGGTCCACTGAAGAGGCTCTAAAGAAAGAGGTTACAACGATGAAACATGACCTGAAACCGAACGGGTATCCTGCCAAGGTTTTTTAATAACACATACAAAACACTTAGACACAATGGAACATAAGACGTATCCCTCCACCCAACCGCGTATGCGCCCCGTGCATCAAGGGCACAGCACAGGCAAGACTCTCGCATGCGTTTTACGAAAATGCGGGGTCAGTGTGACACATAAGACGGTGTCCACCATTGGACGCCTCTTCTCTTCCAGAGGGTCGTCCCCCTAAAGAAGAGGCCCAGGGACTCATTTACAGGATTCCTTGTGGTGACTGCGCCGCCTCCTACGTTGACGAAACTAAAAACTTCCCGCAATTAACGTCTACGCCAGCATCACTATAATAAAGAGTTTTAGTAATACGTATAGCAGCAAACGTAAGCCCCTACGTTAGCGTTAACGTTGCGTCCTCCATACCGCGCATGAGCCATACGTGTACGTACTGCGGTGAGCTATGCGTACGTACGCTCGCTATCGCTTTTTGCGAGCGTACGTAGCGTTCCTCTGCGTATACATTCTCGTTGCTCTCGTCGCGCATGGGAAAGCGCGAGACCACACCAGTTTGGAAAATGGCGGCGGTGAGGCAAACCAGTGGAAGTGCTACCTGCGTTGTACGGGTTCGCTTCACCATTGAAAATGACCTCAGCCTTGTGGAAGAGAGAAAAAGAAGGGAAAGAGGGCGAGGCTCGTGGTGGGCGTGGACACGCGGAGTTTGGAGCTGGAGACAGACGAAAGAACCGGTGCCGAGCAAGGCCTCCAACTGAAGACCCGGACCACTAGACAGCCTTGGCCCTCGTCTTCACTGGACTCTGAACTTAAGTACAGACTAAACCTTTTTCTAATGGTAGCGCTTCCTGGTGTGACTACCTCGGAGCTAGTAGAAGTCGGCCTGATCGGGTGGTATTGACAGGCGACCCACAACCTCGTCAACGAAATCAACGCGACGAACCCTTTCGAGTGCCACAAAGATGGGTGTCGATAGCCAAGAACGTTGGCGACGCCGTCGAACCCAAAAAGGTGTTTACCGTGCGGTCAGTAAACGAGTGGTGCGACCTACTGCTTGCATACTTCCAAGCAAATGACGAGGCCAGCATAAGAATGTAGGGATCCCCCAACACACTGGAGCGAACCATATGTCAAACTACTGGTCGCACAGCCCTAAAAAAAAAAAAAGACAAACACGTTCACAACAGGCAACTGGAAAAATATTCACGCACTTCGTAGCAAAGCGAGGAGATTCGCGGTGTTAAATTGGCGTGACCGAGTACCCGCCTTGGATTATTTGAAGCAGTTCGCAGGAGCTCATCTAGATGGCGCTGCAATCTCTTTACGTATGCGTTTGACTTCCGCTATACTAAAAGTGCTCGTTGAACGCGCTCCGTAACGTTACGTCCACAGCTAGCGTGCGTTGTACGTAGTGCTGACGCAAGGGTCTCTGCGCTATTCTAAAACTCTCAAAGGAATAACGTGCAGGGTAACGCGCTGGCAGAACTAGTGCAGAAAGAGGGATCAAACGATCGGATTCAACGACTCCTCTATTTTTGGCATGGAAAGAAACTGGCGAAGATGCCTTTTTTTAGAGTCCAGGCACATTAAAAACACCGAAAATAACGTCAACCGGTCAGCTGGGACACTTCCAAGCGCCTACGTGCCCGGTTCGCGGTGCGTCACGCGGAGCGCTACGAACCATAAAACACGTGCAGAAACAACGACGACTTTAAAGAAGCCAACAACATTGGGCAATTTGCAAGACGACGACAAGAACGAAAACAGTCGCCCGTGAACAAGGGGCCGCATTGGCCTTGTAACGTCGGGATCCGATATTATTTTTTGGTTAGAGTTTTCTCTTTTACATTAATTGGCATCTTGTATACATGTTTTTTTATGCGCTTTATTGCTTCTGGGAGCGGGTTGGTCTGCACGAGCATCGGTTTATAGGCAAGTCAAGGTTTCTGCTCTTGTGTTCAATTTTCAGCTTACATATGCAAATGTGTCCGTTTTGTGTGTGAGTGCACAGGGGAGCGCATCTGTGTAAGTGCATCCATGCGAGGAGTGCGAGCGATCACTTTTGCGTGCGTGACAACGTGATCTGCCGCACATGCGATTAGCTGTCCCTGCCCAACCCCGCACCTGAAGCACATCAGTACACTCAGATAGACTTGTGTTAGAAAGTTGATTTCTCGTAACGGATTTTTAAGGAAGGTACGTGAAATAAAACTAAGCTTTACTGTTTCTGAAAACGTACACCACATGGCGGTGCAGCTTATATTATATTATTCGCATATTAAATGCACACTTCAGGGCCCGAAGGCAATGTGAAGGTCGGGAGAAAGAATATACAAAAAACCGGTAGTAAAACTGCGACATATGATCAATAAGAATTATATAACAATAAATAAACACTCAAATAGGTCATACATCATCCCAGGAATGGTTAGCGATAGCATTTGGCAACAGGCTAGGGTTTGTGATGGTAGCGATCGAAACGGGGAGGTGGTTTTATTTTTGTGGTATGCGAGAAAAGACGGAAGAGTGATATGCCGCTGTTAATGAGCTTGGGAACGTATAAAAACGCGTATGAAAAATCAAGTAAGATAACTATGAAGGCAGGATAAATTAATATATGCATTCATTAACTGTGCTGGAAAGAGTTACAAAAACTACACTAAGACGAGAGACAACACGACATACAGGTTACCAATATTAAAATCATAAATAACCAACTAGCATAATCCCAAGCCCCAATTAGATATAGTTAAAGAGGAGGACACGGTTCCAAAATCACTTATTTTTAACTTGAAAACAATACCCTTGTAAAAATATTTCAGAATAATAAAATAAAAGACTTGCCAAGGAATAAATGACACTATTTGCCTTGTCCGTCATACTCCGTGTTTTACTATAGAAAGCCACAGCTGTTACAGCGTGTCAGCAGACTCAGTGCGCTACAACACAGGACACTGGTAGCACACCAGTTCCTACACCAGTGAGGGTGCCAGTTTGTGTGAACAGGTGCCAGCGTGAGGATTTTGTAATAAAAAGAAGAAAACAGATTCTTCTTCCCTAACCCTTGGGCAGAACGTCTCAACTGTTATCCCGTATTAGGAGCATTGCTCGAACACTATCATTAATCATCTAGAAATTTACACCAAGACAGTCATACAATCGATTGTCCCGGTAAGTGGATTAGGATGGCGAAATAAATGATGAGGCAACCATTACTACTTTTAACGCCTCTCAACTTATTAGTGAAGTAAAAACAATTCAGTTTAGCTTTGCGAACCACCATTAATATCCAGGCGGCCAGATCCCAAACGTGTTCTGCCGTGACTTTCAATAAAAGCAGCACACTCCACAGGGGAATCTTTTGTTTTTAGTAACTATACTAACTTCTACGCACTTGTGAATCAATTATGTCCAGCAAAACTAAGAGAAAGAAAATGAGATGGCAGTTGTTTAGGTTATATAGTTAGGTTTCTTTTTTCGAAAGAATCAAGAGGAACTACTCTAGAATCGGGACATAAATTGGCTAATGCTGGTCGGTAAGCCATATAATGCGACTGGCCTGCTCTTAAGTACAAATCATATCATGGTTTGAACATTCCCCTGAGGAAAGCCTTCAGGAAACGAGTAAGCGCTTATCACACTCACTGGCAAGTTTTGGTCAGGTTTTCTTCTTTTACAGCTGGTGTACTTAAACCTTAATAAGGAGTATATAGAATAATATTTGGTTGAGGACCAAAATCTAGTCGATGTCATTTTGTTTCTGGAAATTTTTCTATCGAAGAGGAAGCATACTTTTGAACAAAATAAAGCTACAAAGCCAGAACGCTTGCAAACTTAATAGCAAATGACCAGTCATGGTCGTAGTTTAGCATACATTTTAATACAAATAAGTATAACTGAATTATTACTGCAATATGTGTCCAAGCCATTTTTTTAAATACCTTCAGATCTGTGCACTGCGGTGGGGTACAGGGACACGTGAAATGGTTTATTTTACGAGAAATAAAACAGTGTATCCTTACTCTTACTCCGATTGAAGAAACTGTGCACCTTCTGCAGTTTATGAATAGCATTGTTTCTCCTGAAGGCCAGGTAAATATCAAGGAGTGCATCATTTCTGTTACGTTTCCAACCTGCATAAAACACATTAAGGTCCGTTACACCCAATTAAATCTGTTCTCTAACGCTTTTAACAATAATTTTCTTAGGTTTCCTCATCAAATATTTGTTTTTCCGCAGTACACAAAAATGGCGTTGATTCAGTAAAAGAGTTAAGCCGGGGTCACACTGGTCATACATCCTACAAGAGACAGACCGCAAAACACGTGTCACCGCAGTATCCGTGGTTCGAATATCGCGTGCCAAGTTTTCTCCTTGAACCCATTGCCATGCGGCAGTCGAAGCAGGGATCTCGCGGTGACTACTGTTCAAATATGTATGCGGGCTCTCTTTGTATGATGTATAGCAGTGTGACCCCGGCTTTAGGCTGCTGTTAAATAACTTGAATTCAAGAGCGAAACCCAAATTTAAGGGTCAATTGAATTTTGATATAGCTGTTAAATTTATTTGTATTTATTTATGTGATGAACTACTCAGACACATTGAATAGGTGTAAAAAAAATTGTACTTCGATATGCTCACGTGTTTATACATCTCTTTTAAGATGTCTTCCTTGTATATTTCTTCGGGGTAGCCTATTTTAAAAACCACATTTTTGAGCTGCAAGCAAACAATAAACATTACTTCTGTAAATCCATCAAATAATTTACATCTGATTTCGAACAAACTTACCTTATTTTTTGCCACTTCTTTGGTGTCATTGTCCATCCATGTGGTATTTTCAATAACACCTTGATGAGCTTCCTGATACTTTCGGCAAGTGACTCTACCTGAAAATGGAAGCATATTTCTAACCCGAAAATAGTTTTTAGGATGTTAGATCTACATTTCAAATTTCACATCAAAATTATTCTATACAGGCACCGTGCGAATGAAAATAATTTGATTCCGCTCTAAATATGCTTGCGGCAAAATTACGATATGAATCAATTTCAAATAATTTGTATCAAATTAGTTTGTACCGGTTCTATTCTTCACAGGGAAAATAAAATAAAGTATTGTAGACGATCAGTTTAGAATATGAAAGTCATAAACACGTTGCGCTAAAATGAGCTACTGCTTAGCGAGTCTAAACATTGTCATAATATTTTTTTATATGGTGAATATCTGTTCTTTCGAACAGAGGTAGTGTCGGGGTGGTCGCATTTTGTGCGCCGCCGAGATCGCGGTGTTTCTTTATGCGGACAGCAAATTTGTCTGCTTCTTGCGCAGGACATTGCGATGACGTCAGAAGGACGCCGAAGCTCTGATTGGTTCTAATTGAAGGATAGTAGGTATGCCTCAAAGCAAGCTGCCTCGAGGTCTACCCACTATTCCTTATACAGAGCCAATCAGAGCTTGGCGTTCTGACGTTACCACAACCCCTGTAAATGAAGAAGCACGAACTTGACTCCACGAAGGTCCCGGTACGTGCTGAACCTATAGTTCGTTCATCGCGCACGGAGTTGTATCTTTGCCACAGCCTAAGTCTTCACCATTAACAAACGGACAGGGGCATCCGGGCACATAAACCTACACAACCATCAGAACACCTAAGTACACCAGTCAATGGGTAGGCCGTTTTTGTAAACCTGACGAAGTGCGAAGGACGACGGTCTCGGACGCAAGCCACGCCGGCGAAGACCTCGGATCAAATTCCAGCGGTTGGGGGAAACGGGGGGGGGAGGGGGGAGGGGGGGGGCAGCAGGGGGGCGAACAGCGAGGGACCTGAGAGCGGCAGAGGATTAAGTGTAGACGTAGACGTAGCGTTTGGTGAAACACCGAAAGTGGTCTCCGTATGCTTAGAATCCTGTGTGCGTCCTTCGCTGCGCTTACGTTTACGAAACGAATATGTTGTGTCGGGCAAGCTCTCCGTTTATCTAGTTTTTTGAGGTACCTAACGCTCGCGCTACGTTTTGGCGGAAAACGTTTCCTCCGGGGCACGTTTCGCCGAATCTCGCCGGAATCATCGCGGTCACTTTAGTTTTGCCGGCCAGAAACGAACCAGCGCTCTATACTTCGTTTGTCACCTTCCGTCCAGACGCAGCCGATGCTACGAGATTATATGACGAATCACAGAGCGTCAAAAGGGCACCATCATGGTGTTCGTAATGTTTCTGTGCATGTTCTATCTTCGCTGAACCAATCATAAACAGAACAAGCTTAGTGACTTGCACTTTTGACGCTGCTTGATTGGTCCCGTTCCCTCGTAGCATCAGCTGCGTCTGGACGGAAGGTGAAACGAAGTATAG